>NCQV01087480.1:0-17510 GCA_002740545.1 Lophocereus schottii
ATATATATTATATACATGTACATATATACATATATATATATATTTACTTTTTTGTGGTAATAATAAAATAATTCCTTCTTCAGCTAATAAATATTTGGGCCACTATTTGTGTTAATGTTTGTGCTATTTTAGGCATTTTAATGGTTTATGTGGAATAAGAATTATGAATTTGACTCATGTTAATTAATATGCTCTTTGTATTTGTTTTTGCTTTATTTGATCATGTTATGGTTTCATTTTCATAATGTGAAAATTATGACTTTTGATCACTTTTATAAATGGCCAACTTATTTATTTATTTATAGGTTGTGCATGATTTAGTACTGAGTATAATTAAATCTTATTATGAGGTCACTTCATCGTCTCAACTTGCAATTGTATACATATATTGAATGGTGAATTAAAATACGATGCTCAACTTAATTAATTTAAATGGAGATCAACCAAAGTAATTAACATGACTTAGGTTCAGGCTATTGCAGCCTTTCTTCCTTAAAATAAGTTTTGTCCTTGAAACTTATAAATTTTGAGGAAAATCTTAGGTTTACCTTAAACAAATATGGGTACCTATTTCTTATTTCCTCTTCTGTCTCCCATGTGGCTTCATATCAGGTATGGTTAGTTCATAGAACCTTGATTGGAGGGAAACTCTTATGATGAAGCTGGTTAGCCCTATAATTCAATATTTGCATGGAATGCTCCTCAACCCAAGTTCTCAGTAACCTCTATAGCCACTATGTTAGCCTTTCAATAATTTCACCAGGCCCAATCCATGTAGGGTTGAGTTTCTTTTGGACATTAAGCTTCCTACACCCTACATGGGGAAACTTTTAAGAACACATTGTCTCCCACTTAATACTCTAATGGTCTCTTCCTGTTATCGGCATAGCTCTTTTGTCGGTTCTAAGTAGCCTTAAAATGTTCTTGAACCTTCCTCACCTTCTTAGTAGTTACTTGGGTTGACTCCGAACTTATGATTAGTGCTCCATCTAATTCACTCGATCACAACAAGGCGTTGTTTAAGGTTTTGCTCTTGTTAAAAGATCCACAATTTGTGTTTTTTATCTGTAGTACATACCCACTGAGGAACTAATTATTTGTAATGTCTTGAGATTTGATGTCATCCAGGGACTTGAGTCTATAGTCCCCTTTTTTTTAAGGGTTTAAATTCGATGCTAAAGATGGATGCGTTTAAGGGTAAAAATGGTGGAAATAATAATCAAGTGAATCTGATGAAATTAGAAGTGATTGGTAAGGGAGGGATTGTCATGGGATAGCCAAAATAAAGGTCACTACAAGTGCATTGAGAACTCAAAAGTAGAAGGTGTAAGAATTAAGATTTGTAAGTATGAATCATACGAGAAACCAATAGATAGTTGACACCTCTTGTGCCATATCAATAACAAACATGAGTATTCTACATCACCTCTATCAGGACGGGCATTTAAAAGGTTGAGTTGTAAATCAATTTATGGTATTTATGGGATAACAAAAGATTGAGATATCTAAAATGAGAAGGCAGAATTATTCGCTCAATCAATGCTACTTTTAACCGAAATTCTTATGGTTCAAACCAGGCACTTGGACTAGCGCATGGATGGGAGTGAATTGGGATTTTTTTTTTGGGAGCCCCACAAGGAATAAGATGGTGAATTATTCCTGTATTCATTACACCAAGATGTGGTTAAATGTCGAAATCATGAATATAGCATTAATATTATAAGGAATATAATAATCCTGGCGCCCCACATAGAGCAATAGATAATGTCCAAAATAGAAAATTTGAGGGGAAGACTTTCAAGCCATTTTAGAATAGAGCGGTATTTCAAATACACTTGGGTTTATCGATTGAATTACAAATGAAATAGTAGCAGCTAAGGTCCACTAAGGTGACCTTCTAGCCCACAATCAATATGATAGAGCAATGGATAGATTTGGATACGCAAAGTGTAAAACATATGGATTTATTATAAAATGAATTCGTAGGAATACGTCACTGCTCATATGAAGCAAGTCCAAGTAAAGAAACAAGATTTCTTGGGGAAAGGTCGAAGTTCCTTCATAAGAAATGAAATTCAGAAGGAAGAAGAATTGTGGGATTACAACAATCAACATTTGCCTCCTCTAGTGAGAGCTTAACTGCATCTCTAATTCAAAAAGAGCTATATGGGCTTACCACCATGAATAAACGAGGTGCAAGACATGTATGAATACGCTTTCAGTGGTGTGAAGAAGGAGATGATGAAGATCAAAAGTATGAAAATGCCAACAACCATTTAAAGTTGATTAGGAACGTGTTTTACAAATAGCAACAAGTTTCACAGAAATGGTGGGTCATGATAAAAAGAAAGCACGAGCACTCATGAGGATCAACAACACTCCAAAGGTTTGGAATGAAAAAGGAAATTACATAACGTGGGAAGGAAGCAAATTTAAAGGATAAGCAAATCAAACAAATATGAGAAATGGTAGAAGAAATAGCATTAATACAAAAACAGACCAATCCACAAGGTTCGAATGTCAGTTAGGGGGTTTTTTTGGGAGCATGTGTTCGGAATCACCAAGAGGTGCAAAACCAAGAGATGATACCACTAAACAACCCAAGATGACTAAGGGAGAAGTATATCAATGACTGAAAATACTGAAAACATCGTTGATGTAGGATTTAACTAAAGGAATCGACAGTAAACTTTGATATGAAAGAAAATAGTACTATGATATGGATGCAACGAGAATGATTATAAGCATAAACAATTCAAAAATGGAAGGTAATGGAAGTAAAACGGGCCAAACACCACTTGTGCACGAATAAGACATTAACATTATTCTGAGGCCAGGCTGATGGTAAAAATAGAAAATTTATGTAGTGATTAAATGTTTAAGACATATTATCGTTCTTTGCAAAAAATAGTACATTCAAGGTACTAGCCTGAAATTAGACTCTGAAATTAACCATCTGCATGAACCAGGATGTAACTACTTGAATCGGGACTTCAAAAAAAAGGACTTTCCATTAGTTATGTAGAAATCCTTATGTAGGTCTATGTGGTTACAAGCTGAAAAGTCACGATGGTTCTCAACCTAACCTCGAGGATTAGGGGACCAAATTAGAAGTCAGGGTTATGAACATCGAAGGGGGACCTTGCGCAATCACAAATAGGGATGCATTAACGACATAGGGAACAAGGTGATTCTATGTTCAACGTTGCCATAAAAGTTCAAGTCACGCTCATAAAAAGAATAAGCTAGCAACCCTAGAAAAGGCTAAGAGATGAGTTTAAAGCATTGCAAATAGAGGCATATCTCACGTTAGTGACGGGAATTTCACATAAGGATTGATGACATGAGATAATTTAGTAACAAAGACAATAGGCAATGAAGTACTGGCGAGGCAATCAAATAATTTTCACAAAGCAAAGGGGTTAATATGAATCAAAAGGAATTACAAATTAAATTGTATTATTGCGTAATAGTGGTGTGGCTGGGTCCAAGCTGTAATTAAGATGACCAAGGGCTCCTAACTAAAGATACTCAATTATATAATGGTGTCTTACTAGGCAAGTATATTGTTAGGTGCCTAAGGGTCACTATAGACTCTTTCAGACCAATCTGCAGACTCATGCAGCTAAGTTGCATGGGTTTTATATGTTCCAAAGAAAAGCTCCTAGGTTTGACTTTTGTGTAGACACTTCCAATATCTTGTTGCGCTATAATCCCCTACTGTTGAACCTAGAGTTGTATCTTAACATTACCCTCTTAAGCTTGATGTCTCAATCTTATAAAATTACTAGTAATAATCCTATAGAATTCATGTAGTATACACTTAATCAAGTCACCACTCCCAGTTCTGTAGAAGCATGAGTTGTCATGCCTTAAGATCAAGTGCCCTGAGTTCAACCCATAGAACTATCGTACTATATCGTACCTCTTCAGAGATTATTTATTCCGCGAAATCTTATCCATGAACCTTGTGCACACAATAGCTGAAGTATAAATTATAATCTCTAGAGTTTTGAGTATATAAAAGTAAAATCTCTGCACTGATATGTAGCACATCCCGAAGCCTTTTTTTAAAAACCCTTCTTAATCTCGAGGAGTTTGCTTACCACATCACCTCATATATGGCAAAATAAAATTTTCTCCACCTAATTTATGTTACATGTATATCTATTGATCATAGCTCCACCTAACATTAGCCATCGACTACACAACCATAATCGAAAAAGGAATTATTGATATTGTTTCCTTAAAATCTCCTATGAAATTTTGGCATAAAGGTCCACCTCTAGTAATTTCTATATGCCTTTAGGATTTGTTTTAATCTCATAATAATTGAGGACATTATGAACTTAGCCACATCATGTAATTTCAGACCTTAAAAGGAGCTTTACTCCACACATTTCATACTGTACAGTACCTACTATCGCATTGATTAAGCCATAACTACTTGTATAACTTGAGTCAATGGCCAAAAGTCACAACATCAACCAATAACCCTCATCAAAATATCCTGAACCTCTTTATAACCTCCATAACTGTAAAACATGCTTTAAGGTACAAGGACTTATACAACTAGCATACTATAGCCAACACAAGTCCATATAATCTGGAAGCCAAAACCACAACACTTACTTTACATGACAACATCATCTTTCTGCTCACAACCCCTTATGATACCAATTAACATAACATAAGGTATACAGTTGTCGTTGCTTAAGTCACTCCAACAAATTATTATTTCAAATCACCTATAATAATGTGATAGGCCCTCTGGTATATACACCATTTCACTATTTGCAATTACTATTTCACATTCATTCAACAAATGGACATTGAGCGTAATGCATCTCCCCTATTTAAAAAGCTAGGTGTAACTAATCACACAAGAAGTTATAAAACCTCTAGATTAAAGTCATCCTCACAAACAATAGGCAACCACAAATTCCACAGATTCATCACTATGAGGTTGGTAAACTTCTCTGAAATATCTACGTCGACGGGAGACCTTTTGTTAATGATGAGATCCTAAAGTGTTACCTAGCTAGATCATTAGCCTTAGTACCAAGGGTAAAGGTCAGGTAGATGTTTACCAAAAGATTCCTATTATGCACTCATATGCATGAACTCATGACCAATATCTCATCTAAATACTCAACACAACTCATAAACACCCTATAGCTCACAGTGACCTCTTAACCTGGCTCTTATACCACAGTTGTGACGCTCCTAGTCCTTAATTACTTCATTAGTTTATTTTGATTATTTAATATCATGATTGCAGTGAAAGTCTTAATTAATTTAAATGGAAAATAACCAAAGTAATTAACATGACTTAGGTTCAGGCTATTACACACACATTCTATGACACAAGGTACACTTTCACCAGGACAAATTTTGTTTTGGACCTCAAGATTAGGGTAAATAATTTTTTGAACCCACAATTTTTGAAAAAGTTTTAGTTTCTTGTCTATCTAACTTTGCCTAAATAATTTATGGGACAAGGTTTGGCCAAACTTAACTTTTTCAATTATACCGAGTACCCTAAGTTTACTTACATATTTTATCGCCCTACCCAAAAACAAGCAAAAAATTTGCAACTTAGTCCCCATCTTTAAATAATTTGTTATTTTGCTTATTATTGCTTGTTTAAACTACTATTAGAGTCATGTAACCAACATTAAAAAAATTAACAATTAGAAGACAATTAATTACATTTAATGCTAGCGTTCTCATCTAGTTGACCAGCCCCAAATTATTCACATATAGTGCACACTCTAAAAGGATCTACCACATTAGAGCTTCAATTAAATTATATCATTGATATAGTTTTAGAATTGAAATCAGAATTACATGAAATAAGGTCAAAGTAAGGGAAATAAAAAAAGCAAATCTATGTTACTCGCCTTTCTTCAATTAATGAAGTTAGACATAGTGTAAGTCTGGTATAGGTTTAGTATTACTTTTCAGCATAAATATCTTTTTTTAAAATCCTAAAAACAAAAGATCATTTTCGCTATAAGGATTAGAAATCTAAAGAAAAGTAGAATAACCCACTAAAGAAGAAAGACTAAAAAAAGAAGAGAAGTAAGATGGAGTATAATCAACCTGAATTAGATGAGCTGCAAAAACTGTTTAATGAAGTGAAAATCCTATAGAACTAAATAGGATAATGAGAGCCAATATTGATAAGCAACGGATACTAAGCAATGATAATAAGGAAACAAACAACATCCAATTAGAAGAAGAAATCTATCAACAAATGAACCTAATTAAACTAGAAGACCTAGATGTTATACCTCTAGAAGACCTAGAGGTTAGAACAAAACTGCATAAAAAGTTGGAAAATTTGGTTTCTGAAAGTGAGATTAGTAAATTGGAGATGTTATTCCTATAGATGGGTTAGAATCCAATCTACTCAATAATATAATTCTAAAATGTGAGTTTGGCGGGTCATCAAAAAGAAACACTCATTTCATAAGACCTTGGTATGTCCAAGCTGGGCGACCAAACAATTTCTCCTTTGGATTCATCACAACTTCATTTGAAGACATTATCCTAACCTCTATTAGCTATATAGGATACATTTTAAACATTGATAGGATCCGAAATAGAGAAGAAATATTCGAATACTTGAAGAGAGGAATGAATAATATTTTAAATTTGAACACTACTTGGGTTGTTGGAAATTTCCCAAATTAGAGGTGCGTCTTTTCTATCATTGTAGCTAATTAGTATGATTCATGAAACAAGGTAAAGAGATATTGCGAACAATTGAATCCCCTGTAATGTTTAAAAAACTATGTAAAGAAATAACCACTGAGTTCATTGGAGCCAAACTTGATTATGAAGAAACAGCTAGAGAATAGTAGAGAAAGCCTAATAATATAGCACTCTAGGACACAAGGAATCTCGAAACTTATACTCTTGAATTTAGCCAATATCATTAAATAAATTGCTCATAGTGATACAAATCTTGGTATGTCTTATGACAAATTATGACATCCTATAAATTCTATAATTAATGAAAAATATATGGTATGGTTAGGAAAGCCGGATATAATTGACGCCTCGAGAACCAGAATTTCCTACTTAAGAACCTGTGTCAATGACCCATGTATGGGAATCCAAAAGCAAAAGAAGATGAAGAAGCAATTCCTAGCGTGTTAGTATACTCCACATCAATGAGGTAGGAAATCTAAAAAGAGAGAAGAAAAAAAAGAAAGTTTCATAAGAAAAAGAGTTTTAACAAACAAAGAGGTGAAACTTATAAGAGAAAATATTACAGTAAGCCTAGCCCCAATAGGAGAAATTTTATTGTCCTTTTAGGGGAGAAAAAATATTGTAAATGTTGGACATATAGAGAAGAAGGGCATTATGCAAATGGATGTAAGAATAGAAAAACTTCACGCTCTTTGAGACACCAGGTAGCTTAGATTATGTTAAGCTTAGTAAAAACGAGATTTTAGATCCTTACATTAAAACATGACAAGGACATGGTTGAAATAAGTTTAGATGATGAATATGAGGACAATGAAAATAAAGAGACTACTTATATGATGAAAGGCTTCATAAAAAGAAAACTTTGTAGTGGATAATAAAAGTGAAAATGAAGAGTCGAGGGAGATCAGTAATCCCTATAATTTCAAAAGATATGACGTATAAAAATCCATATTCCAACTCAGGAGCAAATATGTATGCAAAACAATGGAAGGAGATATAGAGATTAAGGATTGTGATCAAATTGTAGGAGACATATATCTCATTAACTAGGATAATATTTTTAACCATAACAAAGATAGAAAATATAGATACGTCCATGTTAAAAATCCTCGAGTTCAAATGCTACTATAGTATTATGGTGAAGATATCAATCTTTATGCATTATTCTATGATATTAGGCAAAATAAATATTATAATCAGTTGATCACTAGAGTTAAAATTAATTTGTGTAATGGCTCAGTAGGATTCAATTGCTGACTTGGATACTGTGTTAGCTTAAAAGATGAATTCGCTAAGAATTTCCTTTATCTTAAGATAAAAGCAATTGGCATGGGTATGAAAAGAGGAGGTTATCCACTACCAAAGCTAGGAACTGAACTTTGGGGTGTCAAATTATATTATACAGTGCTACTAATATTCACCTAATTTGCACCGTAATCTTTTAATCCTTTCTATTCCATATATTTTCAGTGCTCTACATAGCAAAATAGAAATAATATAACATTAAACTGACAAGAGCTCCCAAATCCACCAAGTTTCATCTTCAAATTCCCAATTGGGTTTTCGAATTCACATGTTTATCAAATTCAATTCCCATTTGGTCATTTTCAAAATAGTATTAGCATAATTATTAGACAGAAATTTAACTAGGATCACTAAACTAAATGAATTATTTTGCTTCAAGCATGATCATGAACTAGAATTAGGGTTGGATGAATTGAAATAAAAAAGAAAAGGAAAAGTAGGGTTGGGTAAATTTGTAATTAGTAAAAAAGAAAGGGGAAAA
This sequence comes from Lophocereus schottii, assembly GCA_002740545.1. Lineage (NCBI taxonomy): Eukaryota > Viridiplantae > Streptophyta > Magnoliopsida > Caryophyllales > Cactaceae > Lophocereus > Lophocereus schottii. The sequence goes on from NCQV01087480.1 coordinate 8,507, forward strand.
GGGACAGTGTAAGGAACAAAGAGCATGGTGCAACCCCAAAAGTCAAACCAGTGACCAACCTAAACTAAGAGAGGCACCTTACCAGCAAACCAAACAACAACTATTGATATCCAATGCTCAGATTTTGATACATAATATATTTCATTAAAAAACCTGTGGTGTCAATTGACAACCCTTACACCAACGTGGCTCCGCCCGTGAGGTTATCCTTTGAGGATGTTTTGGAAGATTACAAATTGGATGACATGCTAGATCCAAAACCTAAGGTGACTATGATAGAATCTGAAAAATTTAAGAGTCCTACTACTATGCAAATGATCAAATCGATTGAATCAAATCCTTATGAGATAAAAACAGATAGATCATGGATTAGTAGCTTCTCTAATCCAATAAAAATTAACAATAATAGCAATGTCAAAAAAAATTGATGAAAAAGGAACATAACCACTAAACCTCAGCTACTAAGAAATGCGAGTACCATATCAGAATCGGAGGAAAAACCTCAATTAGTCAAGAGTATGAGTGCATGATTATATTAGAGTAGATGACACAAATAGTAAGAAGCATGAGTATAAAATCCTGGATAGAGAAAAAGAACCTCATTTGATGAACATTATAAAATTAGCACGTATAGTGAAATAATTGTATATGCTTGAAACTGGATGATGAAGTGCGGATGGAATTAGAGGTCTTCATCGTAAAATCATTAAATATAAGACAAGAACCATTGGTAAGCCAATCTATGAGGATGAAATATGACTATGGAAATTTCATATGAGGTTACGAATACCAACCTTGATAGTATTTATATCCCTATAAATATATGTTTAGAAGGACATAAGAAGTAATTGGACCCTAATCTGTATAGCTGAAAAAGGCAAATTTGAACTAGTTTTTTAGCTTGGATTATACCATATTAAAGCAAAGTGCCTCTCTAAACTTCATTTGCTTTATTTTCATAGAGTAATATGTACTCTAGGGCTTTTAAATCTAGAGTCTGACCGAACCAGTCTCTCCTTAATTTTACAATTTAGGGGTAAGACTGCTAAATCAGACCCTCTCATACCCCACCTAGAGGTGGGATTTTTGGGGTTTTGGATTTGGATTTGGATTTGGAAGGATATAAGAAGCAATGAATTGTGTTTGTATAGATTATTTTAAGGAAAAACAATGTTATTTTCGGACTTCATCTGGATGCAAGTAAAGAATTCTTTGCAGGTAAGAATAGTAGACAACATCATTATGAACCACATTAAAGCCATACAGGGATTGACTATAGGAAGAGGAGGAGTTCAATGCATCATATTAGTTTTTTAGGCTATTAATAGACCATCTCAAGATACGATATTGGAAATAATTTTTAGAAATTATATTCTTCATGCACACAAAGCATAAATCAAATATATTCACCATAAATGATCATTCTATTTTTATAGATATATTAGGGAAAGCATGCACCGGTCAAAAAATAAAATTTACATGCAACCAGCATGGTGAGAAGGTGGTCCTCACATAACGTGAAATTGCATTAACAATTTTGCTACTTGAGCTTAATGTTAAAGAACATATGATTGAGCAACAAGAAGAATTATACAAAGAACTTTCCTTAGATAACCCCTTAAATTTTTGGGATAAAGATAAAAAACTTGCAAATGTCAATTCCAATACTATTACTTGAGACAAAGAAATGGCATATAGACATGAAGATATACAAGAATTAGACAAACTAATCAAAGAACTCTTGCATAAAGGATTAATCAGGAATAGCAAGAGTTCTCACACAAGTTCTAGATTAGTATTAAGGAACCATGCTAGTGTTTTTTTTTTTTTTTTAAAGGAAGGCTAGAATGGTCATCAACTATTAAAAAAAACTTAATTAAATAGCGTCTTCTATGGTTGTTATACTCTAAAAAAACAGTAATTTTTAATAGGATCTAGGAAGCTTCGTGACATTCAAAATGGATTGTAAGAGCAGACATTGGCATATTAAAAAGGATTTACAAAAAGTGTCCTTTTGGTGCTTCTCAAGGTCATTAAAAGTGGATAGTTATGTCATTTCTTTTAAAAGATACTCCACTTGTACTTCAAAGAAGAATGGATGATACCGTTAAGGATCTTAACCATTGTTGCTTAGCATATATCAGTGATATACTAATTTTTTTCTAAAACTATTAAGCCATACAAAAATGATGTCCTAACTGTTACTTAAAGATGCTATGGTCATGGTATTATTCTTGGCTAAACTAAATGCATATATAGTGAAAAAGAAGTAGAATATTTAGACCTAGAGATTAAAGATGGGAAAATGGTTTTACAAATACACATTCTAGAGAAAATAGAAAACTTTCCTTAAAAAAATTGAGGATAGAAAACAATTAGAGAGTTTTTTAGGATGCCTTCCATATACCTCAAATTTCATAAAAAAACGACCTAGCCAAACTAAGAAACCATCTCAACAACGTTTTTTAAGAGGTGAGTTGGACTTGCACTAGTAAGATTCGAAGATTGTGCAAACTTTCAAGAGGTTATGTAAAAATCTTCTAGTTCTTAATTACCTAACAAAAAATGTGATTTGATCTTTGAGATAGATGCTAACAATGAGCATTGGACTGATTTCTTTTCTTTCTTTGAGTTGCAAATATGCATGCAGTGGAGAAGAAAAAGAGGAAAACTGACATAATTCTAAAAATCAAATGAGGAAAAAAATCTATAAATATTGCAATTGAAGTTTTATGCAAATTTTTTTTATCATTTTAGCACCAAAGTAGTTTTTAATTAGAACTTATTGTAAAAGAATACTTGGTTGTGCCAAAAAGAATGTAACAAATATGCAAGCAGAAGGGAGTCTCCTGTGTTAGCTCTTATGGCTTAACCAATTTTTTTCTCTATTGAACACATATAGAGATCGAAGAACTCTTTGACCTACAAGTTTATGTGAGAAGTACCAATGGAGTAGAGCTCCCACCCAACCAAAGGGAAACCAATGGAAACATGCCACTACTACTAGAATAGGTGTCACTTTCTAGTAGATTTCGTAAAAAAGAGATGTTATCTTAGAATGGCCTATGCCAATATGTAATACCCTAAAAATTCTAATTCATTTTAGCACTAGTCTTTAACCAATTTAACCAGCGAAAAGGTCTAACTTGATGTCACTATCGTATTTTACTGAGAAACACAAGGTAAAAGAGTAATCAAAAGTCAAAAGGATTTATCCAATGTCAAAGGTCAAATAGTCAAGGAAAAATAACTTGTCAGTCTCAAATTCTCAAGGTATCAATACTCTTATTTCAACTTAGCACAATATAATTAAGACTAATCCTCCATGTGTACTCTCTCTAAAGCCCATTCCTATACAGTCCTGTAGTAACGGAAAATAGAACATTTTCAAACATGGAAATGGAGCTTAACGGCTACCCAACACAAGTTAAATTCATTTCAAATGTCCAGGGGTGAGAGGGAAATAATTCAATTAGGTCGAAATGATTTAATTCCCAACCTCTTCCATAGTTAACAATGCTACTTATATTCCAATACTCAAGACCATTAACATGAAATCATTTATTAGCGAATGACCCTACTAAATGGTCTCATGGCCTTCCGATGAACTACCTCACGAGTAAGCAAATCTAAGGTACCCATGACTTGGCATACGTCCATTTAGTATGGCACATATTCAAACAACCATATGCTTTAACTCTGGGAGACTATTGTATCTTAATATTAGGGTAATCATGCCCTACTCTCGGGGGCAACCATCCGTAAATCGTCTTAATCTTTTAATTTGACATTTTGTATTATAACAGTAAACTTAATTGGTTAATTCAAAGTTGTTGCACCGATATTTGACCTCATTTTACCCCTTATTTGACCCACTTTTCTCATGATTTTCATGTCGAATCTTAAGGAGAAAGAGTCAAATTTGCCTCTTTCGATTCATATTGTACTTATTTGGTTGGTTTGCTTGTGTTCTAGGATTTTGGCCAAAGACATGAGAAACTCACCAACTTCAATAAGGAATGAGGCATTTGGGATGCATTTCGAGGTGGAATAGAGGTCCGACAAGCCCCGGGAACAACAGGAAGCTGAAAAGAACAGTGTACGACCACCCTGCAGGAGAGCACGGCCATGCACCGGTGGCCGAAGCCACGCACGGCCAGCACACCCAGGTGCACGACCGTGCGTCTGACCGTGTGTGGTGGGGCACGGGCGGCCATGCGTCTGGGCACGGGCGTGCTTCGGGCCCAACTTCAGCGATAAAAGCTGATTTTCGGCAAGTTTTACAAGAGGTCGCACGGGGGTTCGCTTGGGGCTTCTCTCTGGCGATTTCTAGAGTAGTTTAGGTTAGGTTTTAGCAAATAAAACCTCAATAGGAAGATTAGTTTAGGATTGAAGATTGTAATCTTGGATTTAACCTTTGGATTTCAAGTTCCTTCTATCAATTCAAGACCAAGTTTTCTTTCCTTTTCTCTCTCTATTTCATATCTTGTTCTTATTTTGATTCTGTTAGTTTAATTCTTGTATTTGTTTTGTTTAGCTTTCAGTTTTCATGGTCAATTCATGTTTGTTTAGTTATTTAGATTTGATTTATTACATTCTCTTTGTTCTCTTGTTCATATTCATGTTCTTGTTTGTTAGTTTAGGTTTTCATGTATTTGTAATGTTTAGTTGGCAGATTGTGTTGACTTGGATTGTGATTAGCCTCTTGATGGCTAATTAGTCTTGTATTTGGCCTAACCATGCTCAATCTATGCCTAGAACTTAGAGTTTTCTTTCACGCCTGCCAAGTGTTCGATGAAATGCTTAAGAGAGCTTTCATCCATATTTTTGGGTGATTGACTTATACTGAGAGGTGAGGTCAATTAGCTAGTGTGGGAGAGGGAATAGCCGAGTTCGGGGACATGAAAATAGTATCCAAATCGAGTTAGGTTCGGGGGTTGCTAATCTTGTAATTTAGTTGAACTAATCCCATGAAAATAGGAGGTTAGAACAATTAGACTAGCTCATGAGCCTTGAGAGAGAGCTTGGGTGGTTTTAATGATATAACCGACCATCTCATTCATGATGTAGTTTGGGTAGGTTGGAACTCGTCTCAGTTAGTTGGCTCATCCATTGGTCAAATCACAACTCCAAGTTACTTTTTCTATGTTCGTTAGCGTAGTTTAGTTTACCCTCTTTTCCTTTGATTTTGCCTAGCTCGAGAGGCTTTAGCTAGCCCTGGTAGTTGGAAACACAATTTTCTGCAGACGAGATCCCAAATACTCAACGATACACCTTGCACAATTTTCTGCAGACTTGGCGTTTTTCAATATTGGGGTTTACTTCAGCATTCGAGGCTAGGCCTTTAGAAAATCCAAAAAAAATTTCAAAAATCAAAAATTTCAAAAAAAAAAATTCAAGATGGCTATTTTCCATTTACCTCAGTTTGAGCATGAACCTTTTTGGAACTACTTGTCTAGGTTGAATGATTATCGTGCTCAATATGTGCATTTCACATATGAAAAATGAGAAATATGCGATGTTGTACTTGAGGGGATAACAAATGAGACCCGAGTCCTCCTTGAATCCATGTGTTATGGAGGTTTGCGTTCCTTAGATGTTGATGGTATGTGGGATTTGTTTGAATCTCTAGCTTGGCATCAATGGTAATCTGATGATGCTAGGGACCCATATCATCACTACTCTTCTTACCCTTATGTGTTGTGCTCTTTTTGCCAATCTTTTGGCCATGATGTGAATTCTTGTCCTTAATATGATGTTTCCGATGAATGTTATGCTAGACTTGATGCCATGATAGGGACAATGAATGAGCAACATGAGTGTTTTATTAGTAGGATGAGGGCGTGTGGTTTATCGCATGAGACCGACACTAGTCTACCTTGCCTTAGACTTGAGGCTCGTCTGTATGATGATTGTGAGTCTTCCCTTCCCCTAGGGTCGAGTTTTGTTGATGATATACCTTACACTGACCTAGAGGAAGCGCCTGACCCTTCCTTAACCTCTTCATCACTTGTTACTCCATCCTCTACTAGCACACCATAGGCACTACCGTCTGTGCTTTGACCTTACATGCTTCTCCTCTCCCTTTAGCTCAGTGCACGGGGTTAGAGATGGGTGAGCTATACAGGGGTGATGTTACTATTTTGGAGGATGATTTTCCTACTTGGTCAAAAGAGTCTATCTTGGTTTTGTCACATCTTGGTTTATCGCAATAACTGTCTATAATTCACAATAAATATAGTCCCACAAATACATATGGGCTTGTTTACACCCCACATTTGTACAATTCCCTCATGAAATAAATGGTAACTACGTGAACATTTTTGACATGTGTGACCTGCTTAATTAAATGGATTAAACATATATTTTTTGTGTTGAAATTCTCAAGTTGAACTTGAACCTAATTTAATTAATTAAATGGTTAAATTTGTTAATGTATTTAATTAAACAGATAGAAACTTCTACCCAAATTCACTAAATTTCGTGTTCTGTTTGGGTTGATGATTGTATTGGATTAGTTTTTGCTAGCTCTAAGTCAATGTAGCTAGTATACCATGAGCATGGGATCATGTAGCAATGTGACCCAACCCAGGCCTTCTTGTTGCGACACAGGAAACACGCGAAGCTTTTTTTTTTTTTGGCCTCCTTTATTCTGGGCTCAATCCTTCCTTGTTTTCACTCTTTAGCTTCGTTGCATTATATGGATCTCTATGGATGGTACTTTGCATTAAAAAATTACTATTCACAATTCGAATTGATGAGATTTCAAGTTAAACTTATTTGGGTTCAATTATATTTCTAATTTCACGTTCGAGTCTACTTACTAGTCAATCTAATAAAACCATATATGAATATATTATAGTCTCCTTGAAAAAAGCAAAAAAAAGATCATTCAAGTACTGGTGCGTTTATTTGCTTTTTGAATTTTGAATTAATCAAATTTCAACTCAGACTTGTTCAAGTCTAATTCGTTGCTCAAGTTTTTTAATGAACATAACTTTATAATTAGCAAGTACATACACATGTTAAAAAAAAAATACATAAGAATAAGTATCAAAATGTTCATTTGTAATCCTCATAAGTGCTTTTTTTTTAAAAAAAAAAGATGCAGAATAATTGCAAAATAGTAAACAATAATACTCTATTTTATTATTAAAAGCAATGAAATGTAAAATAGAGAAACAACAAAATAAAAAACCAATCATATAGCCCCAGAGGTGCAAACAGAGTATCAAATTAGATCTAACAACAAAATAAAAGACCAATCATATAGCCCCAAAGGTGCAAACAGAATATCAAATTAGAATCCCTTTCTTCCTCAAAATTAGGCCCTATCCTTATCAATAGTCATATTAATTTTAACAACATTCATAGGCAAAATACAAAAAATACCAAAACACTCATTTATATTCCGTATAAACGCTCATTACTAAATTGCACATTTACACATCATATAAATTCTCATTTGACACAACTGACGTGTGTGGTCCACCTTGCTATGCAGACTCAAGATCATGATATAACTAGGATTTATACCTATACGATGCACAGACTTCTTCAGAATGATAATCATTTTAAAAAACGAACTTGGTAACCTATGTCATAAAAGCAATGGTTAAGGTTATCAAATGCACAATATTGCATTAAAAATTGTGGAGAAAAATTAATGATGATGTAACTACATTAAATATAATTTTTCATCCAATCCCAAAGTTACGCTTCAACTCTGATTTTTACAGATCCATCATTCCACCGCCAATTCGTCATCGCTACCACTACCGTGAGGCCTATAACCACGACCCTCTCCGTTGTTGCCCCTAGTCGTTGCCGCAACCATCATTAATATTTTGCCACATGACACATCAACAACCCATTGTAACTTTGGCACCTTTTTCTGCACCTCAGCCTCTCCGACCACCCTTCACCGGCTTCACTGGCGAGACTAAAAAGAGGTCCTATTAGGCCTTGGTGAAAATGATGAACCTTAAGTCCAAAAAAGCACTAATTCCAAAAGAAAGCACTGTAATTTTAAACAAAAAATATATAATGAGGATTTATTCGATAGATGTAGATGGCAGATCACGAGAAAACTAAATTAAGTCCTGACTTTGTGCCCATCCAACGATTGGTGAGACTAACGGAAAAGACAGTGGCGGTGACGGAGTTACGTATGTGGTTGCAGGCAGTGAGTCAACTTTGAACGTTTGACATATTTGGGAGAAGGAAAGTGCATGGGGTTTGAATATAGAGAGAGAGAAAAATGAGAGAGGCTCGAGAACAATTTAGGGAAATTGCCATATATGAGTACTAACGAGGAAGTTTCAAAAATTGTGCATTCAAAATATTCATTAACTTTATGATGAATTCATATTCGAAAGTTTATCAAAGCCCTTATTAGTTGCTGCTTAATTCATCTTTTGCCTAAAAAAAATATAAAAATGTGAAATTTGTAATATTTTCTATTTCTCCTCTTAGAAAAATGATATTCTTTTCTTGAGCTTCTTAAAGTTTCTTTGTTTTATATAAACTATGGATATTACTCATCAAATATGTGTAACACATTTTGTACCATAAATTGAACAATTTTCGCAACATATCTTCTTGTTTGATTCAAAAAATATATATTCTAGTCTGAATTTGTGCCTAACTTACAACACAAACATATGACACTTGTAAATTCATAGATTTTTTTTATATATGATTATTAAAATCTTTGATGAAGGTGTATTCATAAACTTATCAGACGAGAAGACAACTTAATTATACCTGTTGAAATGGGATTGTTTCCAATTGCCTAATCAAACTTGCCAAATCTTTATAATATAAATACCGGAATAGGTAAACCACTCAGAATTCAGGATTACACATTTCCTGAAATCCTGTGCACTCCCTCCCAACAGCCTGCCTGCTGGTGTTCAAATTTTGAAAGAACCGCCCAATTGTGGAGACGTGGGGTAACCACCAAAGCACCCCTAAAACAAAAAAACAAAACCATATTGTACTG
>NCQV01087488.1:0-10294 GCA_002740545.1 Lophocereus schottii
TAGGTATATGTAGGTATATATATGTGACACCCCGAACTCTAATTTCATTTCTCATTTGCTAACCTTCAGCCTTAGTGGCAGCGGAACCTAACTGGAGTGTTAACGCTATATTTTCTTCGTGGAAATACCAGGTTAGATATCGAAATCACAACTAATACAATGAACTTAATAATGCTTCAATCTCCGCATTATTCAAATACTAGTGACATCTACTAAATCAAAGCCAATATTCATAGTGGGCTTTGTCTTAACAACTAAACTTCCATCTTCTTTAACTAATACATTTGGGCCTTGCTCTACTTGCAATTCCCCAGTCCCATGCACGACTAAATCACCTGAAAACAAAATATTTTATAAAAGTATGATAAACTCAGTAAATAATTACCCCTAACAGTCAACTATGGACACAAATTCATATTGAAAACATTTTAATGGGGTAGGGAAAACAGCAAGACTCACAAGATGCATTTCTCGTTAACATAGCCTACCATGAGCCCGCAGATATGTAAATTCATAATTTATGATCCAAACAAAGCTATGAGATTTTAGATGAGTGACCCCACTGGGTCTTATGGCCTGCATTTCAGGTCAACACAGCCGCTTAACTCGTTCTTGGCCTACTGGTACTCAAGTGATTACCGCTTAACCCTTTCCTGACCTAACATCAATAGGAATGGTTACCACTAACTTGGCCCACATTTCAGCAGAGCATGTGATCGCTCCCATGCATGCACTAGTTGTTCGGGGAAGGCTAATGGCTTTTAATCAACATAGTCAAAACTAAATCTCACCTAGCTTAGCCTTTCCAATTATTGATTTTATTTCCCGTTATTAGAGATCAACTTAGCATAATAAGTTCAGTCAATCTCAGCCACTTTCCCAATGACAACATCACAGCAACAAAGCAGGAATTTCCAACAAAACATGACAAGGTCTGGCATATCACATCATTCAAATTCTGCTACGTCGTTACATTCAATTAACTCATATTATTGTCCCTTTAAATTAGTAAACAAGATAGTTTTTACCAAGTTCATTGTACATACAGTTGCAAACAATGTGGGGAAGGGTTAGGGTATGATTGTTACCTGGGTACAGTATAAGTTATGGGCATAGTTACAATTTCAACTTACTGCTCTATACCAGGGCCAACACATAGCACACACTCAGTCTAAACTCAAATGAATTACCCACTGGTTCCTTTCTTAGTTCCAAAATTTTATAAAGTTTTACCCATGCTTTTAGGGCCTCCAATTTAGGCCCAAACTAGGGTCTAGACTTGGCCGGAACCTGGCCCCCCTTCCAGAGGCCATAACTTCTGGTCCCAATGTCCAATTTAAGATTCCTAGCCCAATCTAGAAACTTTCAAAGTGGCCGTAGCTGCAGCCCATTTTTCAGCCCAGCAGACCCAGTCGTCCAGATTTCCTAACTCGATTTCCTAGCCCTATAATTTTTACACCCGACATCCAAAACTTGAGTTTTTACCCATTCCAAAAAGAGAAGCTTGTCCTCTACAAATTTTGTCCATTAGGTTTTTACTAATTCTCTCAGTATCTAGGTCGAAAATGCTAAAACATGCAAACTATCCTTGACTATCTTAGTCCAGACAGTCTCCCATAAACAGGCCATTACTCCTTCGATAAACATCAAAATCCATCGATTCAAAAGGCGTAGCGTAGAGGACACATTGACCCATCTACCCCTCAAATTTCCATAAATTTTAGGCTAGTAAGTCAATGGGACTAAATTTTTAAAGATGCATAATTTCTTATCCTTATCCAGTAACACATTTTGTCAATTTTCAACCCGGGTTCTGCTCTTTTCACCTCCATAATCACATTGTTAATACTCGTGACAACCCCCCGTGAATCCAACGACCCTTCCTCCTCACCAAGTCCCCTAAGTTAAGGAAAAAAACTACGATTTGACAACAAGAATACAAATAAATTTGCCACACTCACCTTGATGTAAATTTGGTAAGGAAGTGATTTGATTGTCAATCCCTTTATGCTCTAAATCTGAAAATAATTATAAAACGAATAAAGCTTAATGTTTTCCACTCGAAATTTGCACAAACCATGATGTTTGTTTTTTTTTTAAAAAAAAACCACAAAGGGTTTAGGATACTCATGCATGGGGTGCATGGGATACACCCCACTTACCACCAGGGGAGAGGAGGTGTGGGTAGCCGGTGATGGTCCGGTGGTGGTCAGCGAGGCATGGCTGCGAGAGGGAGGGGGATAGAGAGAAGCGAGAGAGAGAGAAAGTGAGGGACGGGAGAGAGAGAGAGAGTGAGGGACGAGAGAGAGAGAGATGACTAGAGAGGTAGGAGTTTCGGGTTTAAGGGCTGGTTGGCCAAGGGGAAATTTAGGGTTTTGAGGGGGGGCCGGTTAGCCAAGGGAAAACAGAATGAAAAAAAGAAAAGGAAAAAAAGAAAAGGAAAGGAAGAAAATGGAAAAAAGGAAAGACAATAAATCATATTCTAGGGTTGATTTGGGTGAGTTTGCTTGGAAAAATTTTAAATTTTAAAATAAAATAGGTAGAAGGGAAAATAAATGAAAAGGGTAAATTATTGAGTTATGAAGTATAACTCGCAAGTATTTAAATCGAGAAAAACAAATATTCCGAATAAAAAAATGAATAAATAAATATTTTAGAAAAATTTAAAAGACACCACTTGTGGCGAAAGACGTTTAGAACGACTTGGATTATGAGGGTTGGTCCACGTCACAAGGTCTTCCAATTTGATTTTCTGGGGTTTTACATACTACCCCACTTAAGAATGTTTCATCCCCCAAACTTCACTAAGTTGTGACACAGTACCATTACAAATATGAATTTTCGGGGTTTTACCCCACTTAAAAGGTTTCGTCCTCAAAACTTACACGCACCTGGTTATGGGAACAAGTGAGGGGATTTGCCTCATATTTCCTGCTCCAGCTCCTAAGTGGCTTCAGACATCTCATGATTGGCCTCAAGGACCTTCACTAGGGGCACCATCTCCTATGGAGGTGCTTTTCCCGCCGATCCAGGATCTGTACAGGCTGTTTCTCATATGACAGGTCTTCCTGGAGCTGTATAGGATAAGACTCGATTATGTGTGAGGGATCTGGAATGTATTTCCATAACTATGATACGTGGAATACATTGTGTACTCTTGGAAGTTCGAGCGGTAGCTCCAATCGGTAAGCTACTTTCCCAATTCTCTGTATGACGGGGTACGGCTCGACGTACCTTGGGCTAAGATTTCCCGCCATCCCAAATCTCGTGACTTCCTTAATTGGGGAGACTCAGAGGAATACCTGATCTCCTTCTTGGAGCTCAAGGGCCTATGCTTCTGGTCGGCATAACTCTTCTGGTAGCCCTGGGTAGCTCTGATTCACTTCTGGATTACCCTTGTTTTATCCGTAGTGGCTTGGATCAACTCTGGCCTAATAGTCAAAGCTTCATCAATCTCTTGCCAACAGATTAGTGCTCTGAATTTCCTCCCATACATTGCTTCGTATGGGTCCATGCCAATACGCGCATGGTAGCTGCTGTTGTAAGAGAACTCAATCAGTGCCAATTGCTCATCCGTCACACTTCTAAAGTCCAAAGCGCAAGCCCTTAACATATTTTCTAATGTCTGAATGGTGCGTTTCGTCGATCCGTCCGTAGCAGGGTGGAAGGCAGGACTAAAATGCAGCAATGTCCCAAATGCTCCCTGTAGCTTCTACCAGAAACCCGACTGAAACCTGGTATCCCGATCTGGCACGATAGAGCTAGGTACCCCGTGTAGTCGCGCTATCTCCTCGTGGTATGCTCAAGCTAATTGGTCCAGGGTCCAAGTATTTCTCATGGCTATGAAGTGTGCTGTTTTTGTAAGCCTATCCACGATAATCCAAATCGCATTATTCTTCCGCTGAGTCAAAGGTAGACCCACCATGAAATCCATGGATACCAAGTCCCATTTCCACTCGAGGGCTTCCAGGGGTTGCAAGAGTCCCGCTGGTCGTTGATGTTCTATCTTCACCCTTTGACAAGTTAGGCACTTTTCCACGTAATCAGCCACTTCCTGTTTCACGTTACTCCACCAGAATGTCTATTTTAGGTCCTTATACAGCTTATTTCTCCCAGGTGTATCGAGTGTGGAGTATTGTGACCCTTGGCTAAGATTTTCTTCTTAAGTGCCTCTATGGCTGGCACACACACCTGGTTATGAAATCGAATGGTGATATCTTTGTGAATTATAAACTCGGGTGCTTTTCCTGCCAATATTTCCTCCCTGATCCGTTTGAGTTGGGGGTCCGTAGACTGGGCTACCAGGATCTCTTCTGGGAGTGTCGACTGCGCTTCCAAGGTGCAAAGTATAGGTTTATTCCTCGAGGTGATCACATTAAGTTCTAACTTTCGAGATTCCTCACATAGCTTACTCGGAAGTGCTAGCAAGCAGCCCTGTGTTGGGTACAGTCGACGGCTCAACAGATCTGCTACTATGTTGGCCTTCTCAGGATGGTATTAGAAATGAACATCGTAGTATTTTAGAAATTCTAGCCACCTTATCTACCTCAGATTTAGATCCTTCTACGGGAAAAGGTATTTCAAACTCTGGTGGTCGGTGAAAACTTCGTAACGTACCCCATATAGGTAATGTCTCCAGATCTTATGCACAAACACGACCACTGCTAACTCCAGGTCATAGGTCGGGTAATTTCGCTCGTGTGTCTTCAATTGTCGTGAGGCATAAGCAATGACACAGCCCTCTTGCATTAATATACACCCCAATCCGCTCCGAGAGGCATCGCTATACACTACGAAATCCTTGTTAGTAGTAGGTAAGGCCCACATCGGGGCACTCATTAGTCTTCTTTTAAGCTCCTGGAACGCTTCCTCACATTGTTCTGTCTGTTCATACTTAGTGACCTTCCTGATCAAGTTGATAAGCAGGGTGGAAATCTTCGAGAAATTTTGAACAAATCTGCGATAGTGCCCCGCTAAACCTAAGAAATTCCTCACTTTCGTCAGGTTCTTAGGTCTGGGCTAGTTTATCACAGCTTCTATCTTCTGGGGGTCCACCGATACTCCCTCGTTGGATACTATGTCTCCCATGAATGCTACCTTCTCAACCAAAACTCACACTTCGATAATTTGGCGTATAACTTATTTCTCCTCAATACTTCCAGGGCTGTCCATAGATGGCGGATATGCTCCTCTGGGGTCCTTGTGTAAATTAGGATGTCATCTATAAATACTACCACGAATTGATCCAAATAGGGATTGAAGACCCTGTTTATAAGGTCCATGAATGCTGCCGGTGCGTTGGTGAGACCAAAGAGCATCACCACAAACTTATAGTGTCCTTACCGGGTACGAAATGCAGTCTTGGATATATCCTCATCCCTGATTCGGAGTTGATGGTACCTCGAACGAAATTCTATTTTAGAAAAGGTCCCCGCGCCCCATAACTGATCAAATAGGTCATCTATCCTGGGCATGGGGTAGCGGTTTTTGACCGTTAACTTGTTCAGCTCTCGATAGTCTATACACAGTCCTAAGGTCCCATCCTTCTTCTTCACAAACAAAACCGGGGCTCCCCACGGGGATGTATTAGGTCGGATATACCCCTTCTCCAAGGGTTCCTCCAGCTGTGTCTTTAATTCTTTCAGTTCCGTCGCTGCCATCCGACAAAGTGCCCTAAAGATAGGTGTGGCTCCAGGGATCAGGTCAATGCAAAACTCCACCTCTCTAAGGGGTGGCATGCTGGGGATTTTATCTGGAAACACATATGGAAATTCCCTCACCGTAGGGATGTCCTCTAGGGAGGATTCCGTATCCTCGATTTTCACTACGTGACAAAGAAATCCCTTGCATCCTTTGTCTAACAACTTGTGACCTTTCTTTACCGACACCAATTTCACTCCCATGCTGGGTCTCTGGCCCATATGCACTATCTTCTCCCCACCGGGCCCCTTTAAGGTGATTTTTCATCTTGGGCAGTCCATTTGAATCTTATACTTAGCTAACCAGTCCATCCCTAAGATAACCCCAAAATCAGTTAGCTTAAACTTATATAGGTCTGCCAGGAATTCACATTCATACATTCTGATAGGGCAACCCTCGTATAGCTCCTCACATGTCATAGTTTTCACATCAAGGAGAATCACATATACCAATGAAGATTTACGGGTAGGGATTAGTCCTAAGGTCTCAACCAGCTTAATAGAAATAAGTGAGTGCAAGGCACCCAAATCAAACAAAACATCTGCTGGCTGAGTCCAAAGAGAGAAAGTACCCATCACAACATTAGGAGTATCCTCTACTTCCTCCTTTTGCATCACATAGACTCTGCCCCCATTGGTCCGGGGTGATTGGTTGGGAGGTCGGGCTTGAGCTTGTTGAGGTGCCCGGTTTTGCTGGTTGGGGTTGGCCGCTTGACCTCCCTATTCTGATATGGTTGTTGGGGTCACTGCCCTTGCCCTCGACCATGGCCTTGTCCTTGTCCAGTAGGAGGTGGAGGAAGTGGGCAATCCCGAACCTGATGCTGATGGCTTCCATAACAAAAGCACCTCTTCATCGAGCGACATTCACTAGCACAGTGACCCGGTTTCCACACGCGTTATAGGTTACCTTAGGCCGTGCATTAGTGTACTAGCCTCCCCAATTAATACTGTTCGAGTGCTGATTCCCAATAGGCCGATGATATTGCTCGTGCGGTTGGAAGTTACCCCGGTTTTCCCCTTTCCTCTTAGTTCCCCACTACTCGTTGAAATAGTTACTTCATTCTTTCATCGCCCATTCTACGTTGACCGCAGTGTCGTATAGGTCAACGTAAGAGGGGTACTGTCATACTAATATCCTCTCTGATGATGGGGTTTAGCCCAGCCTCGAATCTGTTTATCTTCAGCCTTTTGTTATCTACGAAGGCTGGGGCAAATCGTGAGAGCTCCATAAATTTGGAGGCATACTCGAGTACACTCATGTTCTCCTGCTGTAGTTACTCGCTCTCCTTGTCCTTTTGGAGAGAGATAGGGTAGAAATGATCCTTGATCATTTCCTTGAACTTATTCCAATCAAATCTAGGTTCGTATTGTCTCTCCCTCACCTTGGCCCATCATAAGTCAACCTTGTCCTTCAAGTAGAACACGGCGAAACCTACCTTCCACTCCTCAGGGCATTGGAGTGCGTCGAACAGATTCCTCTTGCCCCTAATCTATTCCTCAAAAGTCTTTGGGTCGGGAGTGCCATCGTAGGTGGGTGGGTGATGGCTCGCGATTCTTTTAAACAGATAGGAGTTATCCTCCTCGACCCTTTTCTCCCAAGCCTCCATTAGCCTTTGTAGCTGCTCATTTTGGAGTCGCAGCTCCTTTCGTTGTTTCTGTAGCATCTCCAGCAGTAACAAGTTGGTGAGTTCAGCTCCAATGGGTAGATTAGTCTCATCCATTGGCTACGAGACCCATTCCCATTCCTAGGACACACAGCCTCCAGCCGTTCCCGGAGGGTCGATAAGTTAACCTCCTGATTCCTATGGACTCTTGTAGCATGGTGAGATCCGGTTTGAGATTCGTTGTTGTTTCCCGCCATCCTATTTGGGAAATAAGTTGAGTTTAGTTCCCTTCCTAATGGTTCATCTCCTACTTACTACCGGGGTTCAATAACGTAGTACGTAGTTGTGCATCAGACATCATTTGACATGTGTTTCATTTTAGCATTTCACCACATCTATGTGGTATAATCACTACATCGCATACTCATGCATTTCACATCACACACGTGTCATGTTCACAGAATTCACATCTTTCACAATAGAAAACGCTGATATTCAGATAATTTGGGAAAATTTTATTGCATAAAAAAAAATCCAATATCATAAGTGTTCCACGCTAATACTTTTCATTACATCACAGTTTATAATTTTATCAGCCACAGTGGCTTGATCACAATATCAGAAAGGTAACTAACAATACTGCCTTAGCGAAAAATAAGATAAAGCTAGCTTTCTAAATGTTATGAATTTCTACTGGTCGGAGGCGTCCAGTGGACAGATACCCCTACACATCCGACTACATTTGCCCCACTTCCAGCGGTCATCCGGGTCACAAACGCGTCCTTTCTCTTCGTAAAATGAGAGCCTATCTCAGCTCCTACGCGTTTAGGTCCTCCTGTTTGGTCATCCTGCATAATAAACTCCCTCTTTTCCTCTGCATGGTCTCCCCTGAGACTCTCTCCCTTAATTTGCTCTGTCACGCACTCACTCGAGTCTCCCTTGAGGTCTTCACTTACCATCAGCTGTCCCTCACTCACCTCAGAATCTTCCTCAGGGTCCTCTTTAGGATCCTCATCGGGGTCCTCCTCTATGGGTTCCCTCTCACTGGGGTCTCCTTCAGGGTTCGCCTCCTCTATGGGTCCCGCCTCAGTAGGGCCATCTCCTTCTTCCTTAGAGTCTCCCTCCTTATCTATAAGCTCGTCTCCTGGGGGTGGGGCATCCTCCTCACTAGCCGTAGGAATACGCTCTAGGTTGTGGGGTCCCTTCAGCCTCAAATAATTTATTAGATCGACTACACCCATCCCCATGGGCTCCCAGTCACACCAACAACACCTCCCCCATGGGCGGGAATCACGAGCCCCGGGTGTGCAACATATCAACTCGATAGTGTCACTCAAGATCCCCCTTCAGGGTCAATAACAGAAAAATCACTTGGTTATTCTCAATCCCGTGGTAGCTATTGCGCCTATCCTCCAGATATCTGGCTAACACCCACCTCACATATTGTATATGGTCCCATACACTCTGACCGAGCTTCTTTGTTAGCTGGTCATGCAAACAAAGACCTCCCATAGAAACACAATGCTGGGTACCCTCCATTCGTAAGTACATATAAGATATGCATCTTGACCTTTATCATATATTCATTTAACACTAAATACAAATATATGCAACCCCTGCCCCATGCTACACTCACTCTCTGAACGATCCTTAAGTCTACCAGTTTTATCTTTTTAGCTCTTTATAGTATTTTAGGAGAGCCTTCAGGTTAGTTAACCTGACCTCTGATACTAATTTATAACACCCTAAAACTCTAATTTCATTTCTCATTTACTAACCTTCAACCTACGTGCCAGCGAAACTTGATTGGGGTGTTACCGCTGTATTTCCTTCTTGGAAATACGAGGCTGGATATCAAAATCACAATTAATACAATCAACTTAAGAATACTTCAATCTCCACATTATTCAAATAGTAGTGACATCTAGTAAATCAAAACTCATATTCATAGTGAACTTTGTCTTAACAACTAAACTTCCATCTTCTTTCACTCATGTGTTTGGGCCTCGCTCTATTTTCAGTTCTCCAGTCCCATGCATGACTAAATCACCTGAAAAAAAAAACATTTTATAATAGTGAGATAAACTTAGTAAACAATCACCCATAATAGTTAAATACGCACTCAAATTCATTTTGAAAACGTTTTGTTAAGCTTGTCGAGAGCTACAAATTTAACCACTATTTCAGTTATTAAAACACTTTTTATAGCATAGGAAAGTAGGGATCGATCCACGAGGAAAGATTGTTGTAAACGGCTAGCTTAATCCTAAATGATTTTACTAATCTAATTTATTAAGCCTAATCTAAATAATTCTAAAATAATTAAAATCTAATGAATAAAACTCTAGAAAAATACCCAATGATGCTCCTAAATATTCAAGATCATATTCTGGAAAGAAAACAGTAAAAACCTTTCCTAAATAATCTAGAAAAATAAAATCAGAATAGTAACTAAAATTCTAATTAAAATTCAAAACAGCAAATTAAAATCAGAAAATAAATATTAAAAATATCAAACTGTAACCTAAAATATTATTCTTCAGGTATATAAGCTTGTAACACCTCAATTGTATCCAAACAAATCTAGAAAAATCAAATCAGAAAATTACCACAGAATATCAATGCAGAATATTTAATCTAAAATTGGAAATAAAATAATCTACATAAATATAAATATAAAAGTAATCAAGAAAATTACCCTAATTGTAGGACACAATTTTCTGGACGTAACAACACCTAATAATCGTGAATTAAAATTAAAAATTGAAATTTTGAGAATTAATAACCTAAAAACCTGCACTTATCAATTTCTGAAAAATTATCAAATAATTTCCACAAATTACGAAATTGAATATGAGCAGACTAGGACACTATATAGACTCTAGGAACTGATAAAAATTGAAAAAAAACAAAAATAACTACTTTTAGTCTAATTTTTAACAAATTAGTAATTAAATACTAAAACTGAATATCAATCAATCTAAAATTATA
>NCQV01087510.1:3854-20366 GCA_002740545.1 Lophocereus schottii
CAGGTAATCCCTGCTTCAGGGATTATCCAAGGATCTTTCGAAAACCTCTTTAAAAGATTTGGTTGTCCTTTCAATGTCCTTTTTAGTTTATGGTTCGTTTAAGAGAGGAGACTTTGTTTGAAAGTTTTCCAAAAAAACTCACTGCGACTCTATTGATTAAATTTTTTATTTTTTGTTAAAACTTTTTGGACTCAGCATGATAGGTTTAGGAAGCAAGTTTTGCTTTAGGATCCCAATAGTAGCTTTGTATGAGCCAGAAAGCTAGACTCTATCCTGGCTCAGTCAGCACTGTAGTCCAATCTTTTGGGTAAGCTAGAGGGGCTGCTAGGAGTTGGACTAGAAAATTCAGCTCAGTTATGGCCTAAGATCTCGACCGCGATCCTAGATTAGAACTATAATCTAGCCCCAAGCAGTTAATTCTTTTGTAGTCTGATTCATTTTTGTTAAGAATTAAACACATCAAATCCAACCCATAAAAAACCATCAAGTGGATCTAACCGTTAGCAGGGGACCAAACCTGGTATTAAGGGTCGTCGTCCTTAAAGTGACAACTCCACTGGGAACGTGAGTTTTAAGAGGGCAAGGCTTGAAAATTGAAAGGGAAATCGTTTTAATTACACCTTTAGCCATTCTTGCATTATATGTGCAACCTTAGAAGGATTAGCAGTACCTCTAGGTTAAACCCTACTATTACATACTAGGGAAAATAGTTGGTCACTTGTATTCATTAAGACTTCCAATTGAGCAGCAACTATTTCACGCACTCCTAACATATTTTTCTTAATCTACATAACATATGAGAAAGCAATCGAATGTTCCGGTCTTATCATCCACGGCATGGAAGACGAAGCGTTTGGGTCGCGAGAGGACTGTTCTAAACCTTACCTAAATTTCTTATAACTTAGAACTTTGGATTAACTTGGAATTCATGTGCATGCATGATTCTGTGAATGTTTATAACTTTAATGGACTTTTTGACCCATAGCAAAGACCCATGTGTTGATGCTTTAGGGTTTTATAAAGTCATCATTGCGTCTAGGGGACCAGATTAGGAATGTTAGTCTGATCTACGTGAGGGCAAGGTCAGGTCTAGTGCTGTTAAAGCCCAATAGTGCTCTTAGATAATTAGGTGAAGTGCAAATACTTTGATCTTCATTAAAAGAGGAACAACAATAAGTTATCTAGCTTCTAGGCCTTGCATATAGCGTACATCATAACATAAGGGTCACATCATTAGTCTAGGTCCAGGCTGCTTTGATTCATTAGCTTGCAAATCTCATTACGTGGTTAGGAAAATTTAAAGGTCATTGTCAGGTCACAACATATCCATTGTAGGTTGCCTAGGACCATTGTAGGCCACCTAGGACCATAGAGTCACACACATAATTTGACGTCATCATGCATTGTTCATGAGTCCATCTAGGCCCAAAGTCCATAATGCAACCCATTAGACCTTTAGAGCCCTAGTCCATTCTATGTTACATCCAATCATACATCATATTCCTAATGTATAAGTTCAATTAAGACCTAGACATGTGATCCTTATATAAGTTTATAGTCCATGCATCATGCGTCAATCCTACGTCTAGAATTTATGCATGAGTCCACTTATATCTATTTACATGTCTAAACTTGCTCATTTTAGGTAAACTAAACTAATGCCATGCTTAGGCCCTATATATGCCCATAATTCACTTAGATAAATTTAAATTCAACCTAGGACACAGTCTAGGGTAAGATCGAATTTTATCTAAAATCGGTAGGCCAAATCCAACTTCTTGGCCATATCCATTCCAGCCCACTTCAAACCCACCAAGCTATTGTCTCTTGTTCACCGGACCGTAAGACCCTAACTATTTCCTTTAACCTATAGCCGATCTTATTGACCTTTCATTTCTATTATTCACCTCTATAACATTCCACTCCTTTGAAGCGTCAGCTTCTTGATTAGGATATGTAAGACTAAGAAGGTATATAAGTGAAGTCCACAAATCAGAAGACTCTTATCCCAAGAAGAATGTCGGGAAAACTCCACTTACAGTTTTAAAGACAAAATTAAAGTCAAATGCAAAGTGCACTCCTTTACCCATCAAAATGGCAGGAAACAATGAAATGACCCAGGTTATGAAAATGTTAGAAAAGATACAAGCTAGGATGGATGAAAGTGAAAAAAGATGGAATTTTTGGCCTCCCCACTTCGAACTCTTGTCAAGGACACCCACAAGAAAGATGGCAACAAACCTTAAAATGAAGAAATTCTCAAAATGTGAGGAGAAGATGGTCAGAAAAGAGGGAAGGATGGCAAGAGGGGGAGGACGAACAGAAAAGGACCCCCCACAAGCAATCCACTAGTAGATCACATATAGCGATTACTCAAAAAAATATCAATGTACAATAGCAACTTCACTAGTCATGTGGGATTTGCTTCAATCTGCAAGGGCAAGTTGCCCCAAAAATTCATTATGCCAGATATTAGGTTTCCTGGAACTAAAAATCCTCATCATCATGTGAGAAATTTTTTGTCAGCATTATGACTTTAAAAGGCTTTGACAAAGATATCTTCCACACTATTTTTCCTTAGACATTTAACGAGGATGTAATGATGTGATATAGCGTTCTTAACCTCAAACATTCACGAATTGGGATAATCTTTTGTAAGGAATTTTTGCGTCAGTATTTATACAGTGATGACTTATCAATTTCATTTGGGGACTCGGAATTTATTAAGAAAAAAGAAAAGGAAGAATTTTATGAATTTCTTGCTCAAGGGAGCGCAAAGGTTGCCCTATATGGTGGACCAACTCTCAAATGTTGTTCAACTGAGTTTGTTTATCAGGAACCTATAGTTTAGATATAGGCAACACCTTAAGGTTCACACCATTCGAAAACATCATAACAGTGAGGAATGTCCGAATGCTTGTGAAAGAAGAGCTAGCTAGAGAAATATTCACAAAAGCTACTAAAAATTGGAGAAACAACCATCAGAATTCGGATAAGAAAGAAAGTGGTTTCACAAATAAGGAGTTGCATGCTCTAGACTGCTACATTGTAACCACATATACTCAAGCACTAGAGCGCTTGCTTTCTAAGGGTAGGTCAACCTCTCGGCAATCAAACGATAGATGGAAAAACACATGAAGATCTAAGAATTGGAACCTGAACAAGTATTGCAAATATCACCGAGCATAAGACCATGATACTGATTGTTAGGGCTTCAAGAATAAGTTAGAAACCATATTTAAGTTGGGAAAACTCCCTTACCTAAAGCTACTCAAGCATTCAACAATGATAGTGACCCCCTTGGCTTATATGATATGATTTTACCCATTTCAAACCACCAGAGCGAAGAGTGGAACCCATGTATTTCCATATCAAGCATAGATGCATTTAAGCCCAAAATCCATATACCTATGTATGTCTATGGATTATGAGGGAACCATGGAAAAAAGCCTCCACACAAGAGGCCTTGAGTTATGTTGAATTTAGAGGATATGATGTGTCTTAGTCACGCTTAGTTTATGGTCGTGTGTTAAATCACCTACTTTTCTTTTCCATCATAATTTCAAATTTAATGTAGTCTTGATTCATTAACAAAATCATTACCTGCATTTGTTCTTTTGTCTTATGTAGAATACTTGTTTCCTATGATGAATCTAGGCTAAATAAAACAAAAAAAGAGAAGGAGAAAAAAGAGGGGCGGGCTTGAAAACCACACAAGGCGGGCTAGGCAAAAGGAAAGGAACAGAAATAAAATAAAAAAAGATTAAGGATTTCAATCCATGATCCTAAAAAAATGGAAAGATAAGAAATTTATTTCTAACAAGTTATACAGCCTTAAAAGACATGCCTAAGATAGGAAAGGATGCCTCCTTTGGCAACCTACATCAATACCTTTGTCAAACCTGATAAGTTACCGCTTGGGATCCTTTTTGAGTATTCAAATGAGTTTATTTCTTTGGTAACCACATTTGACTTAACCATTCTTTGAAAGTGTGTCATGGGTGACAATAATATGAAAATTGATGATAAAAAAAGAGAGTTTGGACCAAATGGTCCCATCTAAAGAGAAAAATAGAAAAAAACCAAAAAGAATTGGAAAAGAGCAAAATGACCAGGGGAAAAAAAAGAGTAAAGAAAAAAAAGCTTAAAAAGGAGAATAAAGAAAGGAAGAAATTGTTGATTCATTGTAACCTCATCGCCTAGACACATTTAGGATTTCATAAGGGTCATTACAGCCTTCACCCTGATTCTTTTCCTTTGGCACCCTAGCCCTGAAGCCTACCTTAAAAAGTTCTCTTAGAGGGATCCCGTCTTTGAGTTGCATGCTCGTACTCCCAAACTATAAGTGATCTGATTCTACGTTGGATATGTAGGTAACCTCTGTGAGAACTAGCTGCAAAGATTCATTTCTATTGGACCCTTTGATCTCCCCCCTAAAAAAAAGAGAGGTTAGTCTGAAAACCTGAAAAGATGGGCAGGTAAAAGGAGAATGGAAACAAAACCTTAGGCTTGAGAACAAAGAAGTAATCTATTGCCTATTCCTATCAAATTAGACTTGGACAAACCATTCACCCAGTTCACTAGTTCTTTCCAATCATCATAGCCTCCAATGTAATCTCCATTCTAAAATTTAGGGTATTTGTATCAACCATGACTACAAATTTAAGAGTGGATACTCACTCTATATTTTCGGTCTTTTTAAGTGGGCACTCACCTGTTATACAAGAAAGGGGCTCTGGTAGGGGCTAGCACTACGACTGCAAGCACACGGGTGTCCTAGTGTAGTAAAGATATCATCCAGTGAGTTACATCCTTTTAAAAGTGCTAAGCAATCAATTTCAATTAAGAGTTAAATAACACTATAACCTATTTGAAGAATTCAATCAATTAAAAACATCTAAGGAATTGTTTCACTTTGTAAAGATGTGGATCAATGCATTATATCATGTACGTGAAGTGTTATACGTGATTGAAATGGCGTACAATCACATATACAATTCAACCTTCTTTCAGAATAAATTGAATTGCCTAAACTAGCAAGTCATTCTTTTAAATGCCTTTGTTTAGCCTAAGTTTCACCTTTCAATCCTTCACTTAACTATTTAGAATTACCGAATAAATTTTGCCAGAATTCAAACAGAACAATTACACATGAAAGATAGAATTCAATCAATCCTAGTCAGGGACGAGAACAATTAGATAAAAATGAAAGATTTCAACATTAATACTTGGCTAAAAATCCCTAGATTGAGAAAAATTACTCACACATATTCAAATCCACAAAACTAAATAGAGTTTTGAGAGAAGAAAACTTAGCACAATTGGAAATCCTTCAAGGGTTTCCTAACTTAGCAAGGGTTGCTAAAAAGCAAGCAATTCTTCAACAGTCACACTCAAAACTACTGAAAATCTAAATTAAACTAAAAATATGGAAAAAGAATGAAAACCTAGAGAGAATAGTTCTCTTCTTTGATGTGTTCTGTGCAACTTGCTGCAAAAATGGCCTTATTTATAGAGAAATACATTTAGCCTTAGGCACACGATAAGCAAAAATGAACAGGCTAGCAGTTATGCCTTCACCACGGATAGTCCGTGGAGCGGTCTATCTCGATGATCTTTTGTTCTTTTGTCATTCTACGGGTATGGTGACTTAGGGATGTCCGTGAGGAGTCAAAATATACTTAATTATGCTCAACTTTGGGGTGAAATGGTCCAAAAGCCTGTAAAATATAGAAAAGAACCATACTCGAGTGTAAAACCGAAAAAGGATTATCAACCATAACATAAAACATATAATTCTCCCTAAAAATGACACAAAAATGACCTCAAAATGGTATAAGCTTTAAGCACTTATCAAATTCTCTCATGCTTAAGCCATTGCTTCTCCCCAAGCAATCATGAAATTGAGGCTAACGATAGGAATACCCTCCTCAGGAAAACATCAGTAACAACATCAATGACCAAATCAGCCCAAGAAGTTTAGCCAAAAGTGATGAAAAATTTACAAACAGATAGAAGGAAATTTTTGAAAAAAAGGTAAGAACTATCACATCAAAATATTAAATCAATTACTCTAATCAACTTGAACAATTATATTGGTATATTACCAGCAATAGAGCCTGGAACAACCACGAGAACCTCACTTCAAGGATAAGGCACTCATCACTCATGTGTTTAAAAATAATGCGGTTCTCTCAAATCTCATTCCGTGAAACCAAATTAACCATAAGCTTGATAAGACTCTCTAATTTACTACCACTACAATGCAAAACACATAAGGAAATCATGAGGACTTTTAAGGATTGTAACAGCGCAAACGGGTAAAGGTAAGGAGGGAAAAAATATTTTGGGTTTTGTGGAGCTAAAAAACAAAGACTAAGAGCATAGGTCATCATCTCCCAACTAAAACATACTCCTTAAAATATCAACATCTCCAAGTGATGTCACAAGAAAAATTGCCTAATATAAAACCAATGCCAAATCCTCTTATTGCATCATTTTTCTTCTTTTTTGTTTGTTTTTTTGTTTGTTTTGCTTGTTTTATTTTTTTTGTCGTTTCAACATATACGCATTTTTTCTACACACCTTTGGTGTGCCTTGAGTTCTTTTCTCTTTCTTTTCTTTCAAGCAGGATAATGGTAAAGGAACTACGTATTTTCAACACTTTACTTGTAACTCACAAAACATAACCTAATTAACTTTAAAGGAAAAAATAAAGCATGAATCCCTTATCATACCTAACCAAACCACAATAAGGTTATTATCCACAACCTACTCTCAATCAACTATAAAAACTGTATAGCCTTGGCTAAAAAGGGCATGACATATGTGTTTGGCCAAAGATAATAATATAGGTTCTCATAAATTTAAAAAAAAACATGACAAAGGCTCAAAGGGGTAGCAAGGGGTAAATTATTCTCATAAGGGTGGCTATTTGGTTAATGTAGCTTATAAAGTAAAAGAATGTCTCAATCATGTTGCCTAAATGTGCATACTAAATGTGGTCTTGAACAAGACTAAAAGCAAGTCTAGATACTTGAAATCTAGGAAGAGTCACAAATGAAAAGAAATATGAGACTAAGTTGATGAATTAGTCTATTTAGGCTCAAAATCTCATAGAATAAGGCTCATCTACTCTTGGAATTTCATATGCCAAATACTCATGGCGAGAATCATTAAGCAATCAACTCATATCTAATGTGAAGGTCAAAATATGAAGCATAATTCGAAAACTCTAAAACAAACATTTTATTCACAAATGACCCTAGCAAAAATGGTCACAGTAGGCGAAGAAAGCCACTTAGTCTAAAGACTCATCATTGGAGGATTTATAGGCTTTTTTCCCCTTCTTTTCCTTTTTTTTATTTTTGTAATTTTTTTTGTTGTTTTTGTTTTTTTAATTAAAAACTAAAAGGTGTCAAAATAGAATTAAAATGAAAAAAGAAACCTAAACTACTAAATGATCAACCTAAAAAATGCAAACTAAAGATAAAAAAGCATAAATTTTCATACATCTACAACGCACATATATACAACTTAAGACAACTCCCCCATGCTTGGACAATGCATTGTCCTGAATGCAAGCATAAGACTCTAAAAAGGAAGAAGAGGGGGTGGAGGAGAAGAAGGAGGGTGGGGTTGAGAAATGTGCTTGTCTTGCCAAGTCTTTAAGCAGACCCTAAATTCTTGAAAATATTGGTTCTGGAAGGCAATCATCCCTCGATGCTCATCATGGCACTCTTAAACAAAGGCCCGAAGTGAGGCATGCTCAGTTTCTACATAAGTTCGTTGAGAAACTTGCTCATCTTGAATTGACCTAAGGGTAGCATGCAAGTCAGGATAGTCATGAGACGAGGACGGTTGGGAGGAACCGAAAGCCCTAGGGTGAGGAGGTGGGGTAGGTCGCGCCAACTCTTCAGCACCAGGTAAAAAGTAGAGATTTCCCTGGTTCAAAAGAGAGGTGCGATCAACATTAGGGAGAGGCATAAGCCGGTTCCTAGGATAAATCCAACAAATATGCCCACCATCAACTTTACGACATTTCATTTGTTCAAAAGCGGCCAAGTTCAACCGCTTCGAACCTATGATTCTGTCATCAAAGTTCGGCTCAACACTAATTAACCTGGCAGTGGGGGTAATGAAGCCCCCAGTGACAATTTTATATGCAGAACTTGTAGCTACACTATATAACTGATTGATCAAGAATGACCTGGGGTCAATCCGGTCGCCTTCAAGCATGCTATAAAAAAATATAACTTACTTAGACGAGGCACATTAATACTATCCTCTGGGCAAACAAACCACAGACTAGTAAATATTGGGTCACGCGAATACAAGGGTTTCAAATAATGGCGCCTTTGGAATTATTAGTGCCTTACCCATAATCTCCAAAAAGTTCGTGCCAAAAAGCATTCGGATTAAACTCCTTAGGGACATGTCGATATAGGAGGTCTATACTTGGTGAAAACCAAAGATACTATTGAAGATACTCAAGTTAAGTTCATAACATTCCCTATTAAGATAAAAGAAAATGTAACCCTCTTGAGATCGAGGGCCACTCGTGACCTTAACATACAATGTGCTTAGAAATTTTAAGTGTGAGGTCCTGATAGGTGTAGTCCTTAGTTTCTAAAAATTAGGCCATCCTGCCCCGAGCAAATAACCAACGAATGTCATCCGACAATCCCAAAGAATTTAATATATCCTTATCATAATAACGAGTAGCTACTACAAATTTATTACTTAAAGTATTATATTTAGCAATGTGTTTGGGATTAGTTAAACTGAGGGGGCGTGGAATGTTACCTTGATTTCTTATGGCGGTTGATGTGCGGGAGTTTCGGGGAGCTCGTTGTTGGGCTTGACTTGAAGTCCCAGCTTCTTGTGCGAATTTTGCCTTCTTCGTTGGTGCCATAATGGTATAATGTAGATGGGAAAAACTTAAAAAACTAAACTAAAAAGAAAAAGCTAGAAAAATGCTAGAAAATGTACAACTTGAGAAAAGGGAAGTAAATTGTGAAGAAATATGGGGAAAAAAAATGGAATTTGCAAGAATAAAAGTGAAAAATGGAGTTGTGAAAGTTGTGGGTATGGAGATAAGAAAAATGAAGAGAAAGAAGGCTTGAAAGTGAAAAATAAAAGGAGAAATGGGGTTAAGGTGAAGAAAGGAAGTAAAAAGAGAAGAAATTTAGTAGAATTTGGCAGAAAATTGAAGGTTTAAGGCGAACTGGTTATGGAAGTTTCATTGAGAGAATGGAGGGTTTAGGGAGAGAGTGTGTTAAGTTTGAGGAAGAAGATGAAAAGAATTGGGTCAAAGAGGGCTTCGAAACCCTTGATTGCGAATGCAGGGCTCACCACGGACTGCGGTGGTGGCCACGGACGGTCCATGGTCACCTCTGGTCCTGGCTCTTTTGTGTTTTTCTCTCTTTTTTTGCCTTTTCTTTTTCTTTTTCTTTAAAGCCTTCACTGACCGTGGTGGGTCCCTGGGGGCTCTAAAAAACCTCTTATTATTATTTCTTTATGTTCATCAATTTCTAGTGAAGGTTATAAAGTCCAAAAACAAAATATAATAAAAATGGTACATAGAAAAGGAAAAAAAGTAAAACAAACACTTAAGTTGCCTCCTAAGAAGTGCTCTTTTAAGGTATGAAGCTTGACCTTTCTTCTATTCTGCTTCGGCTTCAATGAAAATGTGGGTGCCATTTTTGTCCCAAACCACCAAATTGAAATCTTAGAACTGAAGGTACCACCTTAGATACTCAAGTTGGAGGTCCTTCTTCATCATCAAATGACTTCATAGCGTATTGTTAGCATACATGACAAATCGATAGCGTGCTCTATCAGACGGACCACTATCATCATGTTTAATCCCAAGATCAAAATCCAAATTAACTCATTTCATAGGAGGTAAAGAAAGAACTACTTGGGCGAACCTGCAATAATCACTCATGGAAGATTCATTAGAAGCATAGACCTCAACCTCGGGTATGCTAGGTGGCGTAGGAGTAGCAAAGTCCACCTTAACATAACCTTAGCTGGGATCCTTTTAAAGCCAATCAGACTCAGAAGGGTCAGAACAGCTCCAACCATTCTCCACTTTAATTTTAGGAGAAAGGGGAAGTACATTAGATAGGGAAGAATTGGGGGAAATAACTTTCTTGTCCATAAAACAAAACATACCATGACACCCCTTAGTTCAAATGTGATATGCCCCCTTTTACATCAATAATGCGATTTGAAGTAGCCAAGAAGGGCCTATCAAGAATAACTTAGGAATCATCGGTCTCAATCATATCAGCAATGATAAAATCTTCTGACACCCAAAAATCTTCTATTTTTAGGTGCACATCCTCCAGTGTACCCAAAGGTCGCGTTTCAGAACCATTTGCTAATTGGAGTGAAAAGGGTGCGAGTCGCAATAGTCCTAAGTGAAGCTTGTGAAACATAAAATAGGGCATCAAACTGCCACTTGCAATAAGGTCACGTAGGGCTCTTTCAATTTTCATTTTTCCTATGACACAGGGGATAGTAAAGCTACCTAGGTTAGGAAACTTAGGTGGAAAGACCATGGGAATCTCAAAGCTATCATCTTCTATAAAGTTATGGGCTTTCTGCCAACTCTCTATAATGATCACTTCTCTACCCTCCTTAAGTGGTATGTCCTCAAGATTCTCTACCCCTTCTTTCAAGGTAATGCAATTATAATGCTCACGGGAGTTAGATTCAAGTTTACTAGGCAGTCTACTCAGAGGTGTAGATGAAGACATAGCTTGTTGAGCTATTTGGGCTTTCAACAGCTTGTTGTGAGTAGTAAGCACATCGATCTTAGAGGACAATTGCTTAATGTACTCATCTTGATTTTGTTGAGCTAAAAGCGTATTCTCCATCATAGACTTTAAGTTGGATTTTTGAGGTGCTTGTTGATGATAGGACAGTCTTTGAAATCTAGGGGGTGGTTTAAACTTCATTTGTGACATGAATGCGGTATTAAACTTATATGAGAAATTGGGGTGATTTCTCCAACCTGGATTATACATACTAGAGAAAGAGTCATTTATTGGTCTAGGGTGGTAATTATTCACATAATTGACCTGATCACTTATATCTTGGGCAAAAGGACTACCTACTTAATAATGCACAGTCAAATGATCAACTGATCCACATATATCACATGATGGGGAAAGGGTAATTAAACTAACAGAATTATCATTCAAGCATTCCAACTTTTGAGACACAACATTAACTTTAGAAGAAAGCATAAAAATAGCATCTACTTCCAGGTTACGTCCAACCCACTTGGGTTGTGCTCTCTTAGACGACCATTAGAAATTTGTAAGGCCCATCTCTTCTATAAGATTGTATGCTTTATCTTCAGTCTTATTCATAAGGGTACCTTCTGCTGCCGCATCAACAGTAGACCTTAATGATTGGGTGACTCCATTTTAAAATGTTTACACAATCATCCATCTTTGAAGACTCTGGTAAGGGCATAATCATAAAAGACCCTTGAATTGCTCCCAGACTTCATAAAAAGTCTCATCTTCCTTTTGAGAGAAAGTAATAATTTGATTCCACACACTTGCCTTCTTACATGGAGGAAAGAACTTAGCAAGAAAGACTTTTGTATGCTCATCCCATGTCAGTATGCATCCTGGAGGCAACAAGTGAAGCCATACCCTCACCTTATCAACAAGTGAAAAAGGAAATAGGCTCAAGCGGATGGCATCAGTAGAAACGCCATTGAGCTTTAGTGTATCACACACCTCTAAAGATCAAGAGGATATAAGGGATGGATTGAGCTCAAAGTTGTTTGCTTCTACGTTTGGCCGAGTGATGCTTCAGGAAATGCCTTGGACTCTCGGAGTGTCCTTCTTTGGTCACCTCTTATTCCTGCCATTGGTGAAGAAACTGCTTGAGCCTTGAGTCTTTGCTCTTCTACCCTTAATTTCTTCCTTCTAGAGCGAAAAGTCCTTTCGATTCCTGGATCGAATTCAAATGTAAAGGGACTTCGCATATGAAGTAGAAATCTGCAAAATAGGTAACAAAACTACAAATGCAAATAAAAATATAAAGAAAACAATAATAAAATGCTTAGTCAATTTCTAAGAGCTAACTTAATATCTACAAATTTGGTCCCCGACAACGGTGTCAAAAACTTGGTATGGGCTACTATTATGACCGCAAGCGCACTGGTGTTGTAGTGTAGTAAAGATATCATTTCTACGAGGACCAATTATAATCTATTGAGTTTTGTCATTTTAAAAGTGCTAAGCAAGCAATTTCAATTAAGAGTGGAATAACTCCATAGCCTATTTAAAGAATTCAATCAATTAAAAACATCTAGGGAATTGTTTCATCTTGTAAAGATGTGGATCAATGCAATATATCATGTACTTGAACTATTATGGGGGATTAAAAGGGGGTGCAATCATATATAGAATTCAATCTTCTTTCAAAACAAATTGAATTGCCTAAACTAACAAGTCATGCTTTCAAATGCCCTTGTTTAGCCTAAGTTAAGGATCTTTGATTGCTAAAAGTCCTCTTAAGAAGCGAAGCTTTTTCAAAAAATGCTAAATCAAGTCCTATCTCGTCAATCAAATAGCAAGTTTTACCCTTTAGTCCTTCACTTAACTATTTAGAATTAGGAAATGACTTTGGCCAAAATCCAAACACAACAATTACACACATAAGATAGAATTCAACAAATCCCAATTAAGAACAAGAACAATTAGATAAAAATGAAAGATTTCCACATCAATACTTAGCTAAGAATCCCTAGATTGAGAAAACTATTCACATATGTTCAAATCAACAAAACTAAACAGAGTTGTGAGAGAAGAAAACTTAGCGCAATTGGAGATCCTTAAAGGGTTTCCCAACTTCGCAAGGGTTCCAGGAAAGTAAACAATTCTTTAACACTCACACTCAAAACTACTAAAAATCTAAAGTAAACTTTAAAATATAGGGGAAAAAAATGAAAATCTAAAGAGAATAGTTCTCTTCTTTGCTACAAAAATGACCTTCTTTATAGAGAAACACATTTAGACTTAGTTGCACGATGAGGAACAATGAATGGGATAGCGGTTATCCCTTCGCCATGAACAGTCCATGGGGGGCTCTATCTTGATGATCTTCTGTTCTTTCGTCCTTCCACGAGCATGGTGACTTAGGGGTGTCCGTGGGGAGTTAAAATATACTTGATTGTGATCAACTTTGCGTTAAAATGGTCCAAAAACCTGCCAAATACAGAAAAGAACCATATTCGAGCTTAAAATCGAGAAAGGAGTATAAATCATAACATGAAGCACATAATTCTCCCTAAAAAGGCACAAAATGACCTCAAAATGATGTATGCTTTAAGCACTTATTAGGCTCCCCTATATTTTCCTAGATAATTAAGGCTTCCATCATGGTAAATATTTTCCAACAAGAAGATAACCATATTCTTTTTACAAAATTAGAGGCTACCATAGGCAGGATTAGCAAAAGTGTCTTCATTTGCCATATGCCTATGCATCTAGGACTTCTATTACTCTAAGCAAAAATTGGAGAATTGTTCAGAACATGAGCACTTTAATGCAAAATTTAATGATTTCTCCTTCATTAAAAAAAGATTTCCTATCCTACTTGCATGAGAACTGAGCATGAGAACTTTACCTACTTGCATATGAGGCTAGGTCATTATAAGCCAGAATAGTAAGCACAAGTAAGTCGGTATATTTGGTATACATGCTGAGTCCAACGTAAGCTAAGAAGTGGACCTACTTCTATATATGCATCTTTAGCATATTTAAAATGCTGTCATCCACCTTGATCAGCTAGGAACTTGGATCAAAGAAGTGCGCATTCAGGCATGACAACAACCCTATAGAAGAGACACAAAACCCTAGTCAGCCATGAATCTTTATTAAAGGTTCTTAAGATTGTGTCAACAACTACCCGAGACGACATCTATACTTTGACCCTAATCTTAATTAGGCTTAGTCAAAGTGGGACTTCATGCTCGAAGTTGGCATTACACAAGCATCATCACCTGTATATGGGAAATTCACCCATGTCCTTAAAAAAAGGACATCAACCTAACTTTAGCTCTCACGCCACTGAGTTTACTTGGATCCAGCCATAAGTTTTCATACTCCTATGCTAGCAAGTTCAAAAGGATCTGACGACAGATCCTTAGGCTCTAATGACAGTAAGTTCTTATGGATCTGGTCACTGATCTTCATAGACCTACACCACTAAGGTTCATCATTGGATCCCAACGCATTGGGGCACTACTTGCTCTTGCCACACTAAGATAATGGGACAACATTTGTGGCTCTCGACACAATAAGACACTATTGGCTCCTGGTATAATGAGACACCATTGATTCCTAGTACAATGGGACATTTTAACATCACTGGCTCCTGGCATAATGGAACATTTCGACAATACACTAACTTTTGGCACAATGAGACATTTCGCATCAATGGCTCGAGGCACAATGGGACATCATTAGCTCCTGGCATCATGGCACATTGCTGGCTCCTGGCACAATGAGACATTATTAGATCCTAAAAAAATGGGACAACGCTAGCTCCTTATAGAAGGGAACATTTCGATAATAAGTTGGTACCCAGCACAACAGGACACCAGCACAATGAGACATTTCACCATCATCCTCCATCATGACAAAAGTGGGTAGGCGCGGAGCTTTAAGGCCCTCAACGGCCAAGTTCTTGCATTACATCATTAGCCTTTGTCATGATGAAAGTGGATAGGTAACAGACTCTAGGTCTTCAATTGACTAAGTCTAGGCATCATAACCTTCAAATATATAAGCGGAACTAAGCTCTTTACTTTGACCTTCACCTTGCTCAGGCTCGATCAAAGTGGGGGCTAACTGTAGACATGTAAAAAGTCTAAAAGAAGACCCTTAGAATGTCCCAAAATTCCTTAAGCCATACATCCAAACCTAAAGATGCCCATGAAAGGCTAAAAGAACCCAAAAGCTCAAATAGGCCTAAATTAATAGTGTTTGGTGTCTAGGTGAGATTTATTCTACATTTACACCCCACTCTAAGGTGCATAAAATTATTAAATACAGATATCAATATCTTTATTTGAATAGTCTTTCTAAAGACATGTTATTTATCAAAATTCGATAAGCAGTGGAAAACATAAGTCGATTACTATGACATGTGATGAAAATAGCACATGTTCATCTTTTTCCTTATATCATTATCTATACCAATTAAAAAATTATTGAGTTAGTGTCATTCGTGACTAAACTCAATATGCTTTCCAGGAAAAAAATAAATAACTCAAAACGGAGGCTACAAGAGAAAGTTATAGCTGAAACAAATTGCACTGTTTGCAGCTTAACCCAGGAACCTACCCGAGTTTTGGCCTTATAGAAACCGACTTGACTCCTTTTTTTCCGAGCCTATCTCTCTGGAAACCCTAGTGATGGACTAAAGTTGAGAAAAACCCCAACCTATGTGGCGCTAACTTCCAAGAAGCCTTAGGAAATCCTCATTTTTTTTCTACAGCAATAAATTCAGCCCTTCACTTAGCCTTCAAACACACAACTAGAATCCTAGAAAACTCTAAGAGAATACTGAGAGATTTAGAGAACCTAACCAAATCCTCCTTAATCTATCTTCAAAACTATTTAAGGCGCAAGGTAAGGCTTGATATTCTCCATCCCAGATTTCTCTCAGTCACTACGGTAGCCAACCTAAGGGAACCGATCTTTCAAACATACTTTCCTATTTTCTCATTTCCTTATTTCTTTTGTTCAATTATATTTAACTTCAAAGATGTCATCGTTGGCAATATAGTCCCTGCTCAATGTATTTATTTGGATTGTTTCCTTACATGTGTTTATGTTACAATTGTTTCTTTAAATTTACTATTCAATTTGCTGGATTCTAATATGTTGCAAGCCCTTGTGCTTAGTGTGAATTAATTCTATTTCATGTTTTGATTAGTAAAGGCCATTCGTGATGACAAGTGATATCCTGATGTATTCCACCATGACAATGTACCTTCACCCCTGAATGTGGACACTTGGTTCAAGCCTATTAAGTCAGGTGCTACCTACTTTAGGCAATACTCGGGGACATTTCGAAAAAATATTTAAAATGAACAAGTATACATAAATATGTTTATATATACATATATGTGTGTGTATAACATAAATTTAATATATGTGTGTATATATACACACACACAGACACACACATATATGTACATATACATGGGGGTGTGTGTATATATATACACACACACACATATATAAATATATATTACATACATAGACATACATGTACACATACATATTATATATGCATGTAATATATATAAATATATATATTATACACACACATATATGTGGGTGCATATAATATATATTTACATAAACGTGCACGTGTATGTATGCCTACTTACACACACACACACGCACACACATATCTGTATGCATGCATGCATGCATGTGTGTGTGTGTGCATATATATATACATACA
>NCQV01087511.1:8484-25049 GCA_002740545.1 Lophocereus schottii
GAATATATAAACACACAACCCAAACAAGAGGGAACCAAAGCAAATGCTCAATATTATCAATCCCTTAATAAACCAACATACCAAAGTGACCTTAAGTTTAATTACCCTAAAACCATCCACTACATAGATGAAGTGATACTCCACAAACTTGGTTTAAAGGTAGGAATACAACAAAGATGGATATAAGCTCAAAGGGCTAGCTAAGGGAATAAACATGTAATACAAGTGTAGGCTATTTGGCTATGTCGCTAAAATGGTCAAAGAAAGAAATGCCACTATCATATCATCAACTATGCACATGCAAATGTATTTTTGGACAAGAGTCTAGGAAAGTTCTAGAGATGCAACATGGAAGAGTAACACAAATGAAAGAAACATGAGAATAAACATAATGAACTAGTCCAAATAAGGCTCCAAATCTCACCTTTAAGCTCGTAAAATGACTCTCATGTACAAACACTAGTGCTAAAGATGACAAGGGTCAAAATAAGAAATATTTATAAAACCTTCACAAATTTGCGCACCAAAAGTGATTACACATTAAAAGTTACTCAAGCGCATGAAAGCTATTTTGCCTAAAAAAAGCATCGTAGGAGGTTATCTCAAACCAGTCCTCACTATCTCTATATGCAAATCTAAAATACAAACCTAAAAATCTACTGAATGCAACATGCTAACAAAAAAAAACCTAAAACTAGATGCTCTAATGAGAATGCAAACTAATAACTGAAATAGAAAACAGAGAAACTACCCTTCCCCTTTCCTTAGATAAAGCATTATTATTTAATGGAAAGAAAGTAAGAGAAGCGAAAGAAAAACAAAATATAGCGATCTCACTATGTTAGGTGCACAATGCTCCTAAGCTATGCGGCCTCGTAATAACCGGGGCATATGGAGCATCAGCCACTCCATCACTATGTCAGGACTCGACTCGCAAAAGCAGATGCTGTTAAAGCATGTAGGAGCTCATCAAACTCCTGGGACCATAAGTTAGAAAATACAAGTAAGAGGCAATAACCAAAATCACACCTAACACAATAGGTATCCTCTTAACCTTATCGATGGCCTTAGAAAAATCATAGGAATGATTAAAGAATGTAGTTCACATGATTTTCCTAGGAAGGTCTCCTAGGTATATACAAAAAGGATCAACGGAAGGATCATACCCTCTAAAGCAACCTAGGGACACATAATTATCAACATACCTACCAAACATATTAAACATATTAACCTCGTAGCCCAAATCAACATTAGCATCAAAAATCATAGGATTTTCAATGGGCGTGTCAATGTAACACTCAAGGGAAGGAGAGAGTAATGAATGCATAGGGAAAACGTGAGAATGACCAAGGGGATTGGGGATAACAATATCATCAAAACCAAGGTTAGGAGATTAATCATGGATAAACGCATCCCGTGACCCCTCTAAAGAAGTCTCATGCACCTCATCTAAAATATCTTCTTACTTAAAACATGCATCAGCAACACCAAACCTACCAACTATCCCAAAAAGCTCACTCGTCTCAAGCCTCATGCACTGAGCTAAAGGGAAGGATAAATCATGTAAGGATAGGACAACATCAGTATTGTCTGAGGGTGATACAAAGTCAAACTAATCATAGCTTGCATAATAAGGATACGAACTGGTAGCATGGTTAGAGGACTTACACAAATCACACCAAAAAGGAGTATAATAAGATCCACAATAGAATGTGTAAGGATCAGGAAATGAATATCTAGAAATATGACTGATCTTTTCAAACTCAAATGAATCCTAAGCAATCCGCTTAAGCAAATACCACGCATCATCAACATTTTTACCATGAAAACCCCAAAACTCTAAAAGAATACGGGTTTAGCTATTCACACCCTCATCAACAATGGCCAAAATTTCCCATTTACTCACACACTAACCACATTGAGTAAGAAAAACATTTAAATGCTCAAAATACCTCCAAAATAATTCATGCTCAAATTAGAAAAATCGAAAATTGCCATTGTTTTAATTTTTTTCTTTGACTTTTTTATTTTTTTCTAAATCATTTTTTTTGGTTTTTTTTCTTCAATGGAAAACAAAATGCTTAGTCAAACCTATTAAGAAAAACGTAATATTCGATGCTAGTCCCCGGCTACTGCACCAAAAAGTTGATGTGCCTGCAAGCGCACGGTGGCGTTGTAGCAAATCAAGGCCGATCCCGTAGAGACTAGATTGATCTATTTAGCCTATGTTCCCTCAAGATATGCTAAGCGAATCCAAGTTTGATATTGAAACTAATTTAATTTAGTATCTAACCTAGTGGATAATCAATTAAGATACAAAACTAGCAATCTCCCAATTTATGTATCAATCAAGCACTTCTTCCTTAACTGGTTGCTCTAAAACAGACAATCGAAGTATCACAACCCTCTTTCAAAGTGACGTGAAATACCTAAATCAAATCAATCATCAATTCTCATCGATTCTCGATTGGTTTAGGTTCATTAAGCACACAATTATCAAATCAATGGTTTCTCAATCCGTAATTCTCTTTCAAGATATTACGCAATCAAGTTAAATCATAGGATTCTGATATTTGAGATTTCATGTTTCTATCGTTCATCCAAATACCCACAACATGCAAGAAAGTGAACAAGTTTCTCATAAGACAATAAATTTCTAGAATTCAATAAAACAATCCAACGATTCTGCAAGCACCAAATGATATCAACACCTAGATCAAGAAACTAACAAATGGTTACACAAATCTAAAATCACAACAACAAAGATAATCAAAATGCAAAACATAAAAGTGAGAAAAGAGAAGAGAAGAGAAGAGGGAAGGAATGCTATGCCAAAGAACGCACTTGAATTGTCGTGCAAACCCGGGATGGAATCCTTGCAAATCTTCACTTTAACACACTCTCTCTCCCCTAATCTAAACTCTAATCCTAAGTAGAATGATATAGAGAATGGAATGATGGGATGATTCTTTCTGCTGCTTAAGGGACAAGTATTTATAGGAAAACCCAATCAACCTCAGCCACATATTGTGAGAAAAAGAACAGGCTAGCAGTTACACCTCCATTGCAATCTGTGCCATCTACCACGAGCAGACCTTGGTGCTCTCTAGCTCGTCATTCCTTTATTCTTCTATTGTTGCATGAGCATAGCAACTTAGGGGCATCCGTGGTGAGTAAAAATATACTCTTCTAGTGTCAAATGCTAGGTAGAAAGGCCTAAAATCCTACAAAATACAGAAAAGAACCATACCAGAGCGTAAAACGGAAAAAATAGTATAAATTATCACATAAAGCATATCATTTTCCCTAAAAATAAAGCAAAATAGCCCTAAAATGATATATACATTAGGCACTTAGCAATGGCGTTCTCTTAATTAGTGTAAATAGGGGATCAGCCCTCCCCTCTAGACATCAACACATTTTTTTCTTTTGTCCTCGCTCAATAAACAAACCCTTCCTCTAACTTTTTGCCTTTCTCTTCTATCTTGCTAGACGATAGCCTTTCCTTTGCCAACCCCCTCTCCTCAGGGAATCATACCTTACTGTATGTTGGGCTTTATTCTTGCATTATGATTATGATCCATCCTGGACATCCTTAGTTGGGGTATAAACTATTGAACATGGCATTACGCGTCAAGTTATCCACAGGGAGGTATTTATTCAAGAGCTATAAGATGCATATACAAAAATTGGAAGCTACTAATTATTGTGGCTCAAAGATCCTTTGCACGTGTCGTAGCAACTGTATGTCTTTGCTTCTATTACTCTATATACTTTTATGCAGAATTTTGTTATGGAATGTAAGGCTCATTTATGATAAGACTGACTAGGCTAAACGCTCCTTGTTTATGATAAGTGGCTACTGGGTGAGAGAAATAGTACCCATAAATACTATTTCCAAGACTCAAATTCAGCTCAACCCAAGTTGGAATATACATGATTATAAAAAGAACTTTGCTTTACACTCAGACTTATAAAAATTATGAGTTAGAATGTCCAATGCATTAAGAAAGAGAAAGTTATAGTAGAAGTTATTCACATCAAGATGAGTTATCATCCAGATTTAATTTTCTTAATTAAAAATATGGTTAATAAAAATAATACATTACATATATTACCCAAACTGGGGTTTGATAAGTATGAAATAGTACATCCTTTTAACTGTACAAGTGGATTATGGGTCTTATGGTCTATGGATAACATTGTGGTGCATGATTTAGCTAAAGACAATAGAGGCATTCACGTCTGTGTCCCTGATAAACAGAATAACATTGAATCCATAATCTTTAGAATTTATGGGACACCACAAGAAAGCGATAAGCATGAATTTTGGGACAAACTCCCACTTTTGAATAAGGTTTTCCATCTCCCTTAGCGCATTATAGAAGCCTTCAATGAATTACTTTATCCAGAGGATAAACTGGGTGGAGCACTGATCACTAAAACTAAAACCCAAAGAGTGAATGGTCTTATTCAAAAAATTGATGCCTAAAGTCTTACCCCATTGGGTAAACCTTTATCAAAGTCATCTCATATACGAGAGACCGGATCATATGTTAGCACGAAAAGACTGGGTATCCAAATACCCAAGAGCATAAATCCATAATGGTCCATTTGCATTGTGGGACCATTCATTTGTACTTTGGATACAAGACTAACAACACAACAACAAAAGAATAGAACATTCAAATTTCAGAAGAACTAGGGTCAGTACCCTGGAGTCCATAAGATGGTAGCTAAAAAAATTAGAAACAGTCCTTTGTCGGTACTGCCCTATTCAAAGTGGTTAGTGACTGGAAAAGAATCAAAATAACATTGTGAGAATGGAATAAGTCCACTTTCTGTAATTTGGAAGGAACAATGTCTTCTAACTCGGAAAAATTACAATGTATTAAGGAATGCCTCATTGAGGAACCAAAAAGCTATAGATTCAATCAATGGCACGAAAGAATGATAAGACGATGGGAAAGACTGCTTATTTTCCATCAACATTATTGGCGTAAATATTATAGAAAGAAATGGCTAACAGAAGGAGATAGAAACTCCAAATTTTTCCATCAAAGTGCGAAAAATCGTAAAAAGAAGAATTCTAGAGTAAGAATACTAGATTCATCAAGAACCTGGATTGACAAGCAAATTGCAATCCAAGATAATTAGTTCCCTAAAAAAATTAGTAATGAATGCCTTAATTCAACCATTTTTAGATGAGGAAGTTAAAAATGCATTATTCCAAATGGATCCATCTAAATCACCAGGCACGGATGGTTTTGGAGCATGCTTTTCCAAAAGTATAGGGATTTACTAGGTCAAGACATTTATAGTGTACTCAAAACAATTTTTCTGCATGGAAAAAGAGCTAAATCAT
Organism: Lophocereus schottii; assembly: GCA_002740545.1. Taxonomy (NCBI): domain Eukaryota; kingdom Viridiplantae; phylum Streptophyta; class Magnoliopsida; order Caryophyllales; family Cactaceae; genus Lophocereus; species Lophocereus schottii. Next base: position 13,850 of record NCQV01087511.1, read on the forward strand.
ACATTTATAGTCCTTATTGCAAAACCTAGCGAAACCCCATACGACCCATCATTTTAGACCTATTAGCCTTTGCAACACGATTTATAAAATTATCACCAAATGCTTAATCAATAGATTAAGACCTTGCATTGGAAGCATTTTTAGTCCATACCAAAGTGCCTTTGTTCCAGGTAGACAAATTCATGATAATATCCTTATAGCACATGGAATTATGAATAAGTTTAAAAATGCAAAGGGTAAGCAACCTTGTGTAGCTTTAAAGCTTGATACAGAAAAAGCATATGATAGAGTAGAATGAGACTTTCTAATCCGTTGTTTTATCAGTTTAACTTTCCACCATAGTGGATTGAATGCATATGTTAATGCATTATGATTGTAACGTATTTTACACTAGTTAATGACCAAGCATACGGATTTATTAAGCCATCTCATGGTCTTTGGTAAGGAGATCCAATATCACCGTATCTATTTTTGGTTTGTATGGAGGCTTTATCGACAATGCTAAGCAATATTGATAATAAGAAAAGTGGGATTGGCGTCAAAGTATGTGCTTAAGCACCTCAAATTCCATGTTTACTATTTGCTAATGATATCTACTATTCCATAAAGGAAATCTCCAGGCTTACCAAAAGGTAAAAAAGATACTAGATCATTTTTGTGCTTGTTTTGGGCAATCTATCAATTATTAGAAATCATCCTTGATCTTTTCTTGTAAAGCCTCACGTAATGATATTAATATGGCTAAGGGGTGTTCAACATTCATATCAAAGACTCACTCAGTAAGTACCTAGGATGTCCCATAATTTTTGGTACGAAAAAACTTGCCTTTTTTGAACCACTCATTGAAAAGGAAAAATAGAAACTGATTTCTTGGAAAGCTAACACTATGTTTAAAGTGAATAGCGTAGTTCCTTTCTATTCCAATCTCGAATCACTCCCTATGCACACGATGCAGCCATCAAATTGCCTGATCTTACTTGTCAAAAATTAGATAATATTAATAGAGAATTTTTTTGGGAAGCATGTACTAAAGGGATGCCACTAATAGCCGGGGATAAAGTTTGCAGATCAAAATCTCAAGGGACTGGGACTTCGACAAACAGGCCCAACTAATATTACATTCCAATGTAAGCTAATATGGAAAATGTCCAGTGAACCTGCTAATTTATGGGTACAGTTTATGCATCAGAAATATTGCTAATCCATAAACATTTTTGATAAAGCAACAAAGAGACTAACTCTTGGGTGTGGAAAACTTTGACGAAGAGCCTTCCCATCTTTCGTAAAGGGATAAAACGAAAAATTGGTGATTGAACTAATATTCAATTCTGGACTGATAATTGGTGTCATAATAGGGATCTCATTTATCTTACAAATATTGGTCCATCTACAATCAAATTGGATACTAGGGTCAATTAGTTTTCACCTAATAGATGTTGGGATATCCCTAAGCTTAAGGAACTTTTACCGCCCCAGATTTTCCATATCGTTTCCAACATCCCTTTATCTATTCATCCTCTAGAAGATGAATGGTGTTGGGATCTCACTGGAAATGGTAAATTTTCCACTAAGTCTGCAGCATGGATGTGCCATGATTTAGATAGAACTTCAACTTGGGAAGGAAAATGGATTTGGAAAACCAATCTTCGTCCCAAATTAAGAATTTTCCTATAGAAAATCTACCATAATAGTTTAACTATCAGAGGTACACTCCTTAGAAGAGGGATGCGCATTGATGCAACAGTCCCTTATGTAAAGAGGCATTGAGAGCTTTGATCAACTTTTTATCCAATGTCCATCTAACAAAAAGATCTGGGCGTTGGCACACTCTCATAAATGAATTACAAGACTCTTATTTCCTGTAGATATGGATGGAAATGCATTCTATCCTTTCTCCATTCCTCTCTCAACATTACCATGCTCCACAAAGCCTCCTACCTACTTTGGAGTGTATGGAAGGAATGAAATACCGTTGTTTTCAAACGAAAAATGTTCAATCTAGCTTAAGCTATCATTAGAGCAAAAAGAGCGAGCGATGAGTAGAGATCAAGGAACCATCTCCCAGACTTAATTCATACTTCCCCTCTCCTGTATCGACTGTGCTCTATCGATCAACTTGTCAATTGGAAGAAACCGCAAGAACGTTTTGTTAAGCGTAATTTTGATGGGTCTCTCATCAATTAGAATGCAGCTGGCGGCCATGTTATTTGAGATTGGAAAGGTCAACTACCTTAGGCAAGTGCATGCAATTTTGCAGTAAAAACTATACTAGCAAATGAAGCTTTGGCATTAAGATGGGGAATCTAAGAAGTGAGTAAAGGAGGATACAAATTTATTGAAATTGAAGGGGATAGCAAAATCATCATCAACATGGCAAAGGGACACATCCACCTTTCATGGCAAATTGGCCATTTAGTCAAACACATCAACTTTTTTATAGATACAACCACCAACTTCTCCATATAACATATCTGCAGAGAAGCCAATAGGGCGGCAGACTGGATGGCTCAAATGGGTCACACCTCTTCCCAACCGATTATTTGGGATCCCAGCTTTTTCTCGTCCTTTATTTCTATTCTATTAGATGATAACTTAGGCAGGACTCTTGTGAGTAGAACTACCTAAGTTTCTATTATTTACCCATCTTCCAAAAAAAAAAGTATGACATGAAATTAACCTGTTATTCGATGGATCGACCCGAACCAACCCGTTACGCACTCTAGAGCCATGGCAGTCATGATCACCTTTACTTGTTTCTTGCTTAATTCGATTTCATGTGTGAAGGCACTGCAACCCAACTCCCGATCCTACTCTCAATGGGAAGTAATTGCTCCTCAGTGCACACGTAGGAAAGCATAATCAAAAATATGTTTTAGAAAAATACATAAACCTTTTAGAAATTATTTTTACAAAACAATCCCCATGGTCCTAGATGAGGATCAACTTAACTCTAAGAGAACTACTTAGTAGTTGGTGTATGGGGGTAAAGGTACCACTTATGACAAAGATAAAATCAACCACTTAAGATCTGCTATTCAACATGGTCTGTGTGATGGTTTGACAAATAAAGGAAAACAAGAAACTCCCAAATCCTATGCAACATGTTAAGTTCCATGCAAGTTTAATCTTATGGTGATTAATTGCTTCAAAGACATAAAATTTTGCTAACCAATTAATATTAGTCATGTTACATGCTAGAGTAAGTGATAAAAAAGCAATAAACTTTGGTGATCTCTTGACTAATTACATAGTTTTACATGGTATATAAAAGCAAGATCAAGAATCACGAATCACATGAAGCAAATTGATAAAAGAACAATGAAGAAGACTCATTATTATCTATGTTATAGAATTCAAGCATCATTTAGCAAGAATAAAATCCCAAAGATCCTAAGTTATTAAGGTCTATGGAAGGCTAGTATAAAATAACTTTACATGAGCGAAGAAGGGTGCTTAGAGGCACAAACGAGAGGGGAGAGGGGTGTTGGCAAAGAAAAGGCTATCACCTAGCAAAACAGAAGAGAAGAGCAAAAAGTTAGGGGAAGGGTTTGCTTATTTAGTGAGGACAGAAGAAAAAAATGTGCTAATGTCTAAGGGGGGGTGATCCCCTATTTACACTAGTTAGGAGAATGCCACTGTTCCTTCACGTGGGTTCCCAACTTTGTTCCTTCTTTTCCTAGTTAGTAATTAGTAGCTTCCAATTTTTGTATATCCATCTTATAGCTCTTGAATAAATATCTCCCTATGGATAACTTAATGCGGAATGCCATGTTCAATAATTTATGCCCCAACTAAGGATGTCCAAGATGGATTGTAATCATAATGCATGAATTAAGAGCACAAAATTCCAAAAGAGCAATAAATCATTATAAAGCATTGTAAATAAATAATCAATTTTTTCACAAAAGATGGATAACATAATGGCAGGAAAGGAGGTCATCCTTGGTGACAAGAATAGGCCTATCTTAAAAGCTTCCACAAAAAGGAGACATAAATAGGATCTAGTTATCAAATTAGTTTAGATATTGTCAAGAAAAAGACATTTTCAAAAGAGGAACTAGTTCAGTAATATACTAGCTTCAGAATTTGCAACATGATAGTAAGTAGTCAATCTATTATTAAAGGACTGCTTATATAGATAGCAAAAAAAATTATGAATTTCATTAATAGCCTCAATCATAACTCATGCTTAGCACTATCGACTATTTGGCATCTAGGTTGCTTGAGTTTCCTTGAGTTGTTTCCCACTAGGGGGAACATAAGAGAAAAGCTCAGCCATCCTTAGAGTCATAGCAATAATCAGATAAATCCAGTACCTAGGACCAAGAATCTTTATGATGACAATCAGTGGAAAATGCCTCTACCTCTAAACTTGCCTTTTGGTATAAATAAGAGAGATATACCAATGAGGGATGTAGTAGAGGGCATAACCATCAAGGTAAAAATCATCATAAATATACATGCACCAGCCATAATGAAGGTTATTATTTACTAATAAGGATGGTACACCTTCATACATTCATGTTAACCAGCCCATATCCATAGCATCAACCCTACTTCCAATAGGTGCAGCATAAGAAATATCCATAAGCAGAACTGCACTTACAAAAGGGGGAAGAGGGAAGGTAGCATACATCGAAGACTCACTACAACTAGGAACATAAAAACTAAATACTGAACTCCACTCTCCTCTGATGAACAGTACAATAGGAAGTTTAAAATATCTTAATATTGTTCTGAACCAAGGGAAAATGGGGGAGGGGAGCATCCTGAACAAGAAGACAGACACACAACACAGAGACCAAAATGGGCGGGTAAGAACGTGATCACAAGACCTAGAAAGTAGGGTGGGAAGATAATTTCTCACCATCCTCAACTAGCTTTCTCTTCTTGGAGGACTCAGTGGACATAGTTGTATGCTCAATCTGATCAAGATCTAAGCAAACATCATCCATGTCATCACCCCTTTCATCACTGCTCTCAATCACAACAAACATATGTCCTCATTAGAAAATTCATGGCTAAGAGTAGTATTTATCACCTGGGCAACTTCAGATAAAATGAAATTGGATTCAGGTGGAGAAGAGTGGAAAAATCTACTTCCTCAATGACATTAGTAGAGGGGTTTGGGAGAAGTTCAGGAATAAGTTAATTAATAATGGAGCCAAGAGGCTTAGGAACATCAACGATAGCTTGCTTAGGGGAGGGATGATAAAAATCGGGTTAGAAGAAGGGGTAGCACTAGCATGTTTTGTCTTCGAAGCTTTAGCAGCGATATTGGTCCTAATTCTCTTTTTAGGAGTCACTATGAGCCAAACATCAGCAAGAGAACATACAGGGGTATCAGTCTCATGGAGGTTAGGTGTAACAGTAGGATTAGTGATAGAGTGTTGCTCAAATTTTTCCACTACTACCTTGATTTTTGCTTGAAACAAATATTTGGGGTAGGCTTCAAGAGCATGGCCTTCACTTCCATATAAAGCACACACCTCATGTAACCTCTTAGAAATGATGGGAATAGTGATAGTATGAGTTCCATTGGTAATCCTTAGGCTGCCTTGAAGTGACTTGGTAATATCCACATTGAGGCAAACCCAAGCAAACCTTCCTTTTTGTCAGAGTAGGGTATTTTAGTTAAGTTAATCACATCACCCACATGACTGAGTAGGTGACTCAATGACTCCTTGTTCTAAAACTCATGGGGGAGTCTTAGAATTTGGATCCATTGGTCAATCGTACCAATAGTGATGGAAAATGGATCAAAGAAAGGAGCCCATGGCCTCAAAACTAGGTTAAGCCCATTGACAAACCAGGGACGACCATCAGATACCAACAATCTGTCATTAACATTGGTGAGCATAAATAAGGTCCATCCATTACTGACATCAGTGTAATCAACCTAACCCTTACCACTGCCAATCAACACGGGTTTTTGCTATAATGACTGACAGCCAGATAAATTCCCCCCATATCTTCCCTAGGAGGCATAGAGCTTTGCGCTTCGTCATTCCATCAATAGGTGGAGGTGGAGAAGGCCCCGGTTGAATTGTTCATTGCATAACAAGTTAACATTGGACGGGTTCAAAGGTTTTTCTCCTAGTTAGATGGATTCTAGGTGAGGTGAGAACTATCTCCCTAGATTGGAAGAGTAGGTGAATTCTTTCTAGAGCTTCCCACTCCAACAATGACATAGCCTAAGTACGCCTTGTGGAGTGAAATGGTTGAGCTAGAACCTCTAACTACACCATCATTCACAACACTTGAATTCGTCCACTCGGGTGCATTAGAAGTAGAGGGAAGGATGTCAAGATTGTGAACAGAGGCATATTGGGGGTTGAGGGCTTTGGAGGGATGCTAGACATACGCATAGCAATGGACAAAAGTGAGAAAAAGTAAGAGAAATTGTGTGTATGAACCACAAGCAAGGAAGTCTTTATATAGCCAAATTGGGTCAGGTTATAGCTACCATAACGCCACTTAATTCGAGTAGCAAGGCACTTAGCCCAGAAAGATAATAGAAAAGACACCAAAGTGGGACCTAATCCATAATCAAACATGGTCAAATCCAAACCACAGAGGAAAGTACACAAAATCAAAATAAAAAAAGGAAAGCAAGCACCTGGGTTTGAAAACTCAATAGAGCTCTTTCCCTTCTATTCAGTAGATGTTAGATAAAAAAGACAAGTTAGTTTTTGGGCAAGGTGTGGTTTTGGCCTCCATATATAACTATCATCCTAGCATGGATACGTTGCCTCGTGTTGCTCACACACCTTTGATTTTAGTTATGATGCATATTTGGCTTTAGTTGTTGACCTTGATGATGTCAATCTGGCAAGTCTTGCTCTTTCCAAGCTTGAAATATGTGAGTGAGCGATAAGTTTGTTGATAGGTCGCATTTGAGATGCATCAATCATATCAAGGTATTCCCTTATGGACTAATGTAGAGATCGAGCCTAGGACTCGAGAAGAAAGGACTTCTGGTTGTTTGCTATTTTGAATTGAAGCTTCGAGATCTAAATCATGAGGAAAGAAGGCTAGGGTGAAGAGCTAAGCATGGTTGGTCGATGTTCAGGGGGATGTAGCAACCAAGGAGAGCTCAGATCATGTGGTCTCGGTGTCGGGCGATGAAAGGCAACATTAGTAAGTCCTAATTTTGGGTTCTTCCTCTCTCTAGAGTTTCTGAATCTCTCTCTAGAGTTTTCTCAATCCTTTCATGTCAGATTAGAAAATAGTTTACATTTACTCAAAATTTAAAAATAACATATTTTCAAGCTAATTAAACGGTCAAATCGAGCTGACTTCGAGTTGAAATCGGTTCATGTCCAGTTCGTGTTTCTCTTAATAATTTCAGGTCGACTTCAAGTCGTGTTATTGTGTCTGGTCAAGCTTTGCTAACTCTACATGGCTTAGCCGTAACATTCCAAATTTCTCCTCAATGTTTTTATCACCAAAACAATAACACAATCCTAAAAAACATTAGTAACCAACCTAATCTAGTCGGTAATCTAATCTAGAAAGTAATAATGAGAGATTAAGGTAAAGAGAGAGAATATCTAACAAACCCAACAAAAACTCCAACTTTAAAGCTTGAAAAGCTAGAATGAACTTTCTTCTATCCAACTTGTAAATAGAATCCTTATTTGTATAATGTTTAGTGTGGAATACGCTGTATAAACTAGACAAACCAAGAAGAGGAGGAAGGTGAAAAGGGTGGATTAAATAGAGAGAAAAGGGGGTGCTTGGTGTTGCAAAAGAGTATGTCTAAGCCTGTAGCCTCTTCAAGGTTAGTCTTTATTATCTATTCTCAAGCACCAAACACAATGGATTTTGGGGATAATGTTTGAGTGATAAAAATTAAACGTGAAGATTGGAGAGATAAAACAAGAAGAAAAGTGCAACAAAAGAGTAAGATTCAGCAAAAGAAATGTAATAAGTTGAAGAAAGATCAAACCTGCATTAATATAAAATTAACATTGCACTAGAGTTCAAACAGAAAATGTAGAGAAAAACCTAAGAGATAACTCCTAAAGTTGAAAAATTACAAGAGAAGGGGGCGAAGCCCATTTACACAGCAAGTAGATTGGCGACTAGCACATACCGATTGACAGTGCAACCAGAGGGACTTCTTCCCTTGCCTATTATCCCTTTTATAGTTGTAGCACGATCATGTCATTATATAGTGCAATCATGCCACCTAGTTTAGGTCTTCATTAACTCCTCAGAGCTCCTTGAACTTGAATCTGAAGACTTCTTTTACATAATTTGACCCATTGACCTTCATTAGCTCCGAGGTTAGCTCTTCTTAGCTTATTATTGACAAAAGCATGCAACACATAAAATCCTAACTTAAACCTTATTTTTAGCTAAAACTAATCAATAGAGTCTCCAAAGTAACATAAATTTAGAACACACTAAAATATATATCAACGATTGGTGTGGGAGCCCAAGTTTGTTATTGCTTACTACAAAAATATTAAAAAATATCTCAACGCTCAACTTTACTTGAGTAGAAATTTGGTTAGTCAACTAGTTAATGGAATAATAGCTCAAAGAATTTTAGGAATTCTATTCTTTACACTGCTATACAAGGTTGAATTTAGTAAGATTATATGGATAATGGTAAGCTTACCATTAAATTGGTTTTGTTATGGTTAGATAATTAGTGATCTCATTTGTTATGTTTATATGGGTTGTTACACTTGATTTAGATCACAATCAACTTGAAAAGTTGAAATTTGGATGGATTACAAAGCTCGATATTCAACTAAAAATTTAAGTTCTCTGCCAATTTCAAAATGAGAGGTCTTTCTATTAAACGGCTATTACTCAAGAGAGGCTTCATTGAGAATAAACATGTCTACTTTGTTGTTACATAGAAATAGGAAATATCTTGTTCTTTCTAAATATATATTGAGTATAGTATGACAACAAATATGAATCAAGAATGGATCAAGATGAACTCACTTCCAAGCACATGTCGCTCCCATGCTTGGGTACTAAAAAACTTGTATTTTACTTGTAGTAAGGACAAACCAGTCATATGCCTACTTTGAAGCTTTTAGAAGAGTCTTAAAAGGTCCATTCGTCAAAATGTGATATTTCTTCTCACCGCTAGAATATTGATATCATAATTACCTTTTATGAAGTAGAAAGTTGGACACAAATGATAGGATTATAATATTGAAAACAACATTAAATTGTGTGGTAAAAGAAGAGCAAGTACTTACCAAACAGTGTGGCCGAGCACTTGAGATAATATGTAAAAATTAAGTTTGGTTGATTAAAGAGTTCGGGGAAAGCGGTGATATGATATATCACTCGGAGACAAAGTGATAAACTAATTATAGTTACATTTATTAAGATTGGAAATTCTTTTACTCTTATTATACGAGCATTAGGTGTATTAGGGTGTACTAATCCGCAAACACAAGGTTTTCTAATTGATGATTGAAGGAGACAATTTGATTGCAATTTGGGCTTTCCATAGACAACACGTACTCGGGCATTTATGATCTATTCTATTAAACTTATTACGAATACATATCAAGAGCATTCAACACTAATCACTACTATTCATTACTGATTAGCAGTAACCAATAATCTTGAGCATTGATCAATCTTCATAAGCACTTATGGCCACTAATATTGATATGCACTCCTAAACACTATTAGCACTAATCAATAATAAGTGGCTAATGATGAGTTGAAAAAAACAAACTTTAAGACATGCAACCAATTATATATTTGCATTATTGCTCATGGGACATTTAGAAAACAACCCAGCAACCAATTAGAGGCTAAGGACAGTCATGCAATGCAATTTCATTATTGCTCATGGGACTTTATGCTTCCATGTGCCAATTTTTTATGTGTACATGTGTGCTCGTACATGTGTGTGTGTATGCCATATAAGCAATATTTAATACTTCTATGCATATGTATCTCCTATGAACATGCACTCGCAGGAACATAGCATTAAAGGTGTTCATCGTTCCCACCCCAAATTAGATCAAAATGGTCTAGGATAGACAAAAGACTGAATGAGAAATAAAATGTGGACCATGGACCAGACTGAGCAAGATTCACTTAGGATCAGAACAAGATTGAATTAGATCATTTAATATTTATACATAGCTAGGTCTCTTATGTTTAGCATATGACCAAGAGACGCAAAAAAAAAATACGTGACCCTCAAACACCTAAGGAAATTTAGAAAGTACCATAATATAAGGAAGTATGGCACTATTGGGGAAAAAAGGAGCATATGCATGTTTCATGCGTAGCACAACTCACTGAGTATACATAAAGATCAATAGAAGAATCGTGAAGCTCACAACTAAAAAACCTCAAATAGCAAATCCTCACATCACCATGAAATCCTTTGAAAATTGAACAAATCGAAAATTAACAGAATGAAACTAAGTTATATAAAAATAAATCAGACCTAAGATTTGAACTATACACGACCTGAAATCCTAAAATAATGAAATTTCAAAAAACATTGAAACCCTAAAATTCCTTTAAAAGCAACAAAAAAGGAAAATTTTGAACGACCAACAAAACAACTATTCAAATTTTCAATAACCAAAGCCCTAAAATGATAAAATTTTAAAAATTGAAATCTCCTAAAGAGAATGAAATTTTAAAATTTAAAATTTCTCTTAGAGAAAGGGGGAGAAACCCATAAGCAAGTTACAATGGTGGCGCTGACAATCAACAAACTTATAACACCACTCCCTCAATAGAGAGACACTACTTCATCAGAGCTTGCTAAAGAAGCCCCTATAGGCTAAAGGCAGTACAAAATAGTTCTACTAAGTTCAAACTGTAAGGTATGATAGGGGTAAGTTTCCCTTACTGAAAGAAACTTGATGGATTTTCCCCTATAGTCGATATTCGTCAATGGACCATGTTGGGACTAATATCATGACATTAAGGTGATAAATTAACACATCGGGTCATATGCCTGGTTTTACCCAAGTTAGATTAACACCTGCCTAAAAAGCTAAGATAATCTTCATTAAGTAGTGTATGCCAAAGCTAAGCTAGTGTGTTTACAATACAAGTACCACATAGCATCATAATACTACTTCTAAGCATAAAATTTCAACAAGCTATACAAAGGGACTACAAAAATTAATAGTCGTAATGATGGAGGTCCATCCCCTAGCATGATCCATGGCCAGCAAGGGAGCCCAAG
>NCQV01087513.1:12178-22941 GCA_002740545.1 Lophocereus schottii
ATGGCCTTGTCTCGAACTAAGTATATTGTTATTTTCAAGGGCATCAGGTGACTACTTGAGCTAAAGGAAGAACGGCAAGAGGCTGTTGAAATGACAAGTGCATAAGTGCGCCTGTCAACCTCTCATTCAAGGAATTGTTCTATAAGGAAGGACCAAGGGAACTGGATTGACAAGACTCAGTCAAATGAGGAGACTGAGCATTACCAACAAGGCAAAGAAAGATGTGCATGGAAGAAGGATTTAATGAAAGTTAAGTGCCTCAACTGTGACCAAATAGGTCACCACGCTTGTGATTGCATTAAGTCCAAGAAGGTACTTAGCAATATCTCCTAGTAAATTTTGTGTTGCTAGTATTATTCTTCTTTATGAAGTTAGTACTATGTGGATTGTAGGTTCAAGAATCTGAACCAAAGAACTAGGAACCAAAAGGCTTTATTGGGCTTCCAATGGGTTCCTACATGGTTCGATGAGGACACATGTGGAGACAACAACAAGATGATTGTTGGAGGAATTGGAGCATGCAAGCTAGTCCTGCATAGGTCGATACCTAATCCCTATGTGAAAGCCTACTTGCACCTTGGATTAGTCGGAATAATGTTGTTATGTTGGTTTTATCTGACTATGTTCTTGCCATTGAAGCCTAGTTAGTTTTCTTTTAAAAAACCTTTAGCTTTGGTTGTGCTTTATTAGAAGTGGTTTGCTTGTAATGAATTAGATATTTGTTCCATTAATTCAAGTGCTTGTTTTTCCGTATTCACATAATTATGATGATGCGAATGCTCATTTATCATGCTAGACTAGGCCATAAGGGTCAAAAGAACATATATGCAAAAGCTAGCAAAATAAGATTTGCTAGCTAACATAAGTGGATTAACCCACTTCAGAGCATAGTTTACAGGAAAAACAATAAGAAAACCATTTAACTTTCAAAAAGTGTCACTAAGAACCTTATTTCGATTGTAGTTAATTCATTTGAATTTTCATGGTTCAATGAATGTGATAATAAGGCATAGAGCTTTTATGTGTCATCACATTTCACTTGATTTTATCTTGTTTATTTGAACTCAGATGAGTCTGAAGTGATAAGTTACTTTAAACATGTAAGCTTGATCGAAAATCAATTAAACCCAAGAGGTTAAGACCTCAAAGACCAAATCATTATGAAATATATGTTGACATTATTTTAGTGAATATTGTGATGGAAAGGGAATAGTTTATTAGGTAACTATCAGGAAGCATCTACAACAAAATGTTGTTGTGGAGAAAGAAAATAAGAATGCTATTTGATATGGTAGGATCAATAATTGTACAAAATTTCTGAATCTCCTGTTAAGGGGATCTCCTTTTGCTGCAATATTTGATCTTGACCTTGAACTTGTCAAGTAAGCCGCTACCACTCCATATAAGCTATGGATTAGAGCCTAATCTGAGAATTTTTGGACCTCAGGGAGAAAAGAAGAGCGTCTTTATGGAATACTCTAACCTTGAAAGTTTTTAATTCATTAGGCTGTAAGACAGTAGGAGTGCAACTAAAACTTAAACAACATATATCACATTTTAAAGAAATGGATTTCCAAAGAATGGTAAGATAGGTCAAGGCTTATCTCTATTAGCTCTCTAAACCAAATCAGATTTCTTAATTTGAGTGGGAGGATTTTAATTGATGATGAATAAGTTTATCATCAGGATCCACCTTTATCATGAAGAGCGAACGAAAGTGATCCTATTCTAGCCCCAAGTGGGAGCAAGATGATTGGTCTTGGTTTGAGTGGGAGTAAAATCAATCCCAAATGGAACGATCTAAGTTATATGAATCTCTGCTAAGACATGGTTGTCAGAAAGTACTCCTTCATGCTATTTGGGCAATGAGGTACATGAAACTTTCATGACATTCCTACATAATGGAAATGAGCAAAGATGTTCTTTTTGACCCTTTTAAGGACAAGTGGACTAATACAATGGAAATAAAATGGAATAAATAAAGGTGAACAGTTGGTTGACCTTTTAGGACACAAAAGTTATTTGAGAACAAAATAGTTCTTAAATTGTAATGCTAATGGCACAGTTAGCATCAGGCTTAACTTATTGCAAAAGGGTACACACAATAGGATATGATCAACTACAAAGAGTTTTACCCTCTTACTATGTACGTTATCCTAATTTTACCTTTCTCTAGCTATTATTGCCAGTTTGGGCCTAAAGTCACATTATATGGGTGTGTAAATACCAATATCAAAGAGGTCTAAGTGAAGTTAGGTTGAAAAAGATCACGAACATGAGGTTTGTAGACATGTGAGGTTAATTGTAACCTTAAAGACTCTTCAATGGATTGGTATACTTGTAGTTATCTCTAGTGGCTGCACTCTAATTGTTACCAAAAGGTCGAAAGAAATTTTGTAGTCAAGTCATTATATGTGGATGACTTATTAGTAGCTAGAAATGGTGTAGAGTTACTAAGTAAGGCAATAGGCCTTGTAATCATCTAACTTTGAGATGATCAATATAGGTAAAGTAGCATATGCTCTTAAAATAAAGCTTCTGAGAGAATATTCAAAGAGGTTGGGAGAATGACATCAAAAGACCTTTGAATAATCTAATACGCATTTATGACCTTATTGGTACTCATGTCAACAACGGTGAGACCTTACAATAAAATGTGTCATACTCTACTAGAAAAGGACTAATAAGCAGGACTTACTTTGTTAGGTACAGTTAGAAGTCTAATGCATGATGTATTTATGCATCACACATGGTATCTTTATATAGATATCAACTGGACCTAAGAATAGCATAGTAGCAGAAAGTTAAGTCACGAGGAACCTAAAAGGAACCTCCCATTATGCATTTTTTGGTACGTAGGCAATAACTTGCATCAGAAGGGATGCAATGGCCTTAACTGTGGTAGGCGTAGATAAGAAATGAATCTCTAAATATGTCTTCTAACTTAGTAATGGTGCTAAAGTGGCAAGAACTAGTCATATGTTGCCTTGGTATAGGAAGAGCTTATGGCTCTATTCTTAAAAGCGTAAGAATCTGTTTGGTTGAAGAGGTACTTGGATTATTTGGTTGGTGGGCCAAATAGTACTATTCAGTAATGGTTTGCTGGGACAACTTGTGATCACATGTACCAAGAACCTTAAGTATAGTCATAAGACCAAATAGATTGGACATAAGGTTTAATTTTGTAAATGGAATATTAACGCACAAAGATAGTGAATATAAACTATTTCCCTATGAAGGAAATGGTTGTAGAGCCATTAAGCTAGCCCTGCTAAGGGGGTATGTTTGTTAAGCACATAAAGGCTCATTAGTCTTCGTAGATGACAACTATGCCCTGGCATGTTGTTCACTAATTGTTTTCCCAACGCTCACAAGTGATTGTATAATATTGCGAAATTTAAATAAATTATTTAACATACACTTGTTATTAGAATGCTTGAATATGCATTCTTATTCATGTATGCTTATGTGCATTCTTGAATGTGAAAATTATGTCAGGTAGACTTGAGATTAGCCCCTCACACGGGTAACTCCATCGATTTGAGTATAGAGGGGAGATGAGACAGGATTTTAAGTCGAATTATCAGAAGGATACTTATGAGAACTTCTCAACTTAAAATCATCAATGTCGCCTTGATAATGACAAAGGTCATTATAACATATGGGTAAAAATGAATTTTACCTAGCCTACCTTGAAGAGGCTAGATGTACGTTCAAGTTATTAAGTAGATTTGGGAACTCAATTTGAACAATATGGTGTCCAAATATCATCTGTACAGCATTTTGGTTAAAGAACCAATAGACAAACGCTCCATAGGAAAGAAGAGAATGTTA
Source organism: Lophocereus schottii (assembly GCA_002740545.1). Taxonomy (NCBI): domain Eukaryota; kingdom Viridiplantae; phylum Streptophyta; class Magnoliopsida; order Caryophyllales; family Cactaceae; genus Lophocereus; species Lophocereus schottii. The sequence continues at coordinate 16,013 of NCQV01087513.1, forward strand.
TAGCACATGTTTCATACCATGTGTGCAAGAGACGACCAATCGGGTTAATATAAGTTAGATCTCTAATTATATTTATGTGAGACCCCATAAGGTTATGGCCTTACATATTTGTACCCTCAGGACTCCAATCAAGTGACTTAAGACTCGATTCAATGTTCGTTATCTTAGTATGTTGCCAAAGGATCATGAGTGATTTAGTCTGGCAGGACATATATAGAAAAACGAGTTAGATTTGGTCGAGAGTCTCGTCAGAGGAGAAAGATCATTTCCAAAATCTCAATAATTTCTATTGACCGGTGCACCAGTTATGACATATGGTCATAATTGTGAATATGACATATAATGGTTTGATGAGATCAAAATGAGACATCTTAATGAGATAAAATGATATAGGGAACTTGCGTACCTTTAACTACTCATGTGCGGCTCTCAACAAGAGGCTATATATTCCTAATAGATGTATAGCATAGATCTCTCATAAGTATGCTAGCTGCACGACCTATTTGCCGAGTATGAAGATTGTACAGAAATAAAAGAAAAATAAGTTTTTCTTAAAGTAAAAATAAGCACCTAAGCACCCCCTTATATGTAAGTGGGAGATGTTGGACTTAGGGTGTGATACACCCATAAGGGGTGCAAGCCCAATAAGTTGACGACTTAAGTTCCTCAGAAACCCTAGTTCCTCGATTATCCTTCTAATATAAAAAAGGGGTCAGTCCATGAGGAAACACATCAAAGAGAAACATTGAGAGTTCTCTAAAGATAGTTTCTGCACAAGAAGTTAGGGCTCTTAGGCTGTGGGATTGTGAATGTTCTCCACATTGTGAGTTCCTTCTACGACCAGTGATTCAAGCTAAGGTTCGATCATCTTCCGCTATAGGATTAAGGTAAATTTATTTATGCTTAATTCTTCATATTAATTCGTTCAAGTTGTAAAGCTTTTCCCCTCTTATTCTTGCATCCTCACACGCACCCATCCAAAATTTTCTAAAACCTAACTTTGAATTTTGAATTTTAAAAATATTTTAGATTATTGGCAGTTATACATTAAATAAATTGTGAGGGATTGGCAGTTACATGTTTAGCAAAAGTGATAATTGATGGATGATCAAGAATCTTTAATTTGGTAACTGCAAATAAATTCTCAGCTCCCCTTCGCCTTTTTCTACATATCTTATCTGAATTATACTGCCTGCCTTTGATCAAAATTCATCAATTTATATCAATCCTTTTATTAACTTTTTTTTTGGGCAAAGGCAATGCAATCTATATTCCTTGATTAAAGGTAGTTGTTTTTTTATAAATAAAAAAAGGAGGTAGTTTCCTTCCCTCCTCATCTACACCTCTATCTCTTCAGTAACTTTATTTTTTCTTTAACGTTCGGATTTTAGTTTTCATTTTTGGATAACAATTTTCAAGCTTCTATCTCATGGGTGATTGAATTAATTTTTTAAGGCAGGCTAATATTGATGACTTAAATGGGGAAATGGGGAATGGCAATATATGATGAGCTGCAGTTGAAGGTTACGTTATAGTTGGGAAAAATCTAGCAGTGGGGAGAAAGAAAATTTATGTACATGTAGGACTCCATGAATGTCACGAAGCAATACAAAGCAAGACAACTACCATGGTGATCATACTTTTTGCCTTCATGGGAGAGCTATTGACGATGTTGACGGTAAGGCGAGACTTCAGTAGCGTAATTTTGTTGTATTGATCTGTTATTAGTATGCTTGTCAAAAGTTAATCTAACATGATTGCAAGAGTACCCCAACCAAACACGAAATTAAGTGGGTTTGAATAAAGATTTTTAACCCTTTCAATTACAAGGTTTGATACGTTTAACCTATTTAATCAATTTGTTTGAGTTTGGGTTGAGAATTGTGACACAAAAAAAAACCCCTATATAACCCATCTAATTAAATAGGTTAAATACGTTTACCTAATTACCATTTATTTTTAGGGGAGAATTGTGAAAACGCCAGGATTAATCAAGTCAATTTTTCTTTTGTGATTGTGGACCTTGTGCAGCATGGATAATGGTTGTGTTATAATTATATATTAAACTCAAAAGATTGATTTATGGTTCTTGCTAATCATATTTTAGTCAAAATGTTAAGTATGTAAATAGGTAACCGGATAACCTGAACCTAATTCATTTACATTAAACAGGTTAATAGGTAAATTTTAGGTCAAGCCATTTAAAAAATAAACGGGTGCAGGAAAAGGTTTTCAACATGTTAGGCTCAAGTCAATCACTTCTCAACCCACTTAAGTTTGACATGAATACGAACTCAACCCGATCTGACCTATTTGACAGTCCTAACTATTAGCTTTTGTTTCTCTTTTGGTCATGTATGATCCTTTGCCATGATTATGGATAAGAAAATAGTCAAAGAAAGGGCCAGGTAAGCGTGGGCAAGGAGGAAGAAAACGAGTGATAAATCATTATAACGTGTTATTATATTGTTATAGTTAGATACAACTTAATTGCATTATTATATCAACCAAAAAAAAAGGAAACATAAGTTAATATACAATAGATCAAATTGGCTAAGGAACGGTACTATAGATTTGTGATTGGGATTGAATTGTTAATTTGCAGATGTAAATTTATAAGATCCATTATTTTAATAAACTGTGAAAATTAATGTTTTCTTGGCCTTAAATAACAGTTGGTTTGATTTTGTATGTAAATTATGAGGTTTGTTTTTTTTTTATTACACATTGAATTTCTAGTCAAATTAGGATTGCATCAATTGGGTTGAACCTTGACACTACAATTATATACTCAAAATTTTTATATCTCTAGTGATAACTATATTTGTTTCATTACTAATTGGTTCGTATATCTATTTTAATCCTCATTTCATTTTTATTGAATTAAAAATTGAAATTTTAAGCATCCGTTCACTTTTAATAAGGCATGATTTCAACTATATGTTTTAGAAGAGCTCAAACTCATACTTCAATTTTGATCGTACTCATTTCTCTTGAGTTGTAACTTCACCAGTTATATTCCAATTTAACTTAGGTAAGTCATCATAATTGTTTTCCATAACTATGTGAATATTATTGTGTTCCTTATTTGATTAATGTGCTTTTTTATATGAATTATCTCGCATTATTTTGTTTCTTTTACCCATGTCATCCACATTAATATAATGCTTTCTTTTGTTTTAACTTTTTTTCCCCTCTGTTGAGAAACTAAGAACATACCATGATGCAGAAATATTGCCCGGATCTCGCCCATTAAGTGCTGCCCACGAACATGCTGAGTCGGATTGATGGTTGCTACTAGAGTTACCATAAAGCGTTACACTCCAAACCCGAGCCCGATCGATGGCTAGGCTAACTTGAGAGGAAAGGAAATAATTGGGGATCATGTATTTCGGATTCTGTCACCCCCATAATCAAGCTCTAAACCCCTTAAATAGTAGCACGTAACTATAACTATCAGTAGGAATTTCATGGGCATGATTAATACGCAATTCACCACTTTGTAACCGGCCAATTAATGGGACAATTAGTATGGTTGTTACTTCGCTCAATAGCTCCCCCTCAGTCACATAAACCATAGGTTGCCGTTTCCTCTCCCAACTAATCTCTTCACGCCTCATACTGTGAATGGAGTGTGCGACCAGAAAGTAACCAATAGTATTATATCAAGTCACCATTTAGCTGACATAAGACTTTCATAAAATAGATACCCCAAATCATCCTTAGCATCACCAGTGGCATACATAATCCCTTTATGCCATATGATATATCATATGATTATATACTCAATATAATCGCCTGGGCTGATATGGTGATGATGGATAGATTTTTCCTTAAACACTCATGAAATTCCGTCTCAGCTTGATAGCTTTTCTAACGTGTTCTCACTAAACCGTATACATCATGGCCCTTAAGAAACACATTAAGGTAGTATCATCAAACTTCGACTTCATATCATAGCTTTAAGTCGAAGGGTTATCGTCCATAGGGTCACACAGTGATAAGAGATAGGGAAGTCAATTGTCACTCCATGTGTGGGTCATCTTATAACCTCACAAAGTATGAAATGTGTGTCATGAAATAACTCCCACTCAGCTGGGTATGTCACTCTTTATGCCATGTGAATCGTCAGTCTAGATTTTTACCTAAAAATCTAACCTAAGCCACTACATAAGCATACTGTATGTTAATCTTGACACTCAATATTTGGCTTATAAGGTTTCAATATCAAATCTTATTTCATATTCGACTCCCTTGAGCCTCAACTGAGACTCACTAAGGTGACTATTTCATTTTACTCATATACTTCTAGTGTAAGTAATCAATATTGCACACCTAGTGCCAATATAATTTAGTCTTGTCCTGCCTACTACTCACGCGCCAGGGCGATTATCTGTGTGACTAGGCCAATCAGAAGTCTATAACATTTCAATATGCCTAACATGCAACTATAAATCATGAGCATTTTGCCCATTTACAAGGAAACACATCTACCACAAGACACATCTAATCACTAAACCTATGAATTCCTAGACTCAACAAATGAGCTTTGAACACATCACTAGGAAAAGGTTTAGTCAAGGAACATAATCACCTTGTTAGCCAATATATACCTCACGCCAATGCTTTTTGTCTCCATGACATGACTCTCCCACCCAGGTTGAAGGCATGTCTTGAGGTTGACCTAGACTCATCCGGGTCACTGCCTCAATTGGAATTTGAGTATTCTCTCAGCTTAAGGTCTCCTCCTTGATAGCAAAAGACTAGATTAGCAATACCACGAAGGTAGCACTTGATTCTCTTGACGACTTGCCAATCAGCAAGTCTTGGATTACTTTGATAACGACTTACCAAACTAACCGCAAAGCAATGTCTGTCCATCTACATAACATGACTTGCATTAGGCTTCCCATGACACCGATGTTAGGTACATTGTTCATTATCTCCATTTTATCATCTGTTTTAGGGCATTGATCAAGACTCAAGATTAGCCCCTTCTCAATTGGAGTATTTACAAGTTTGGAATTATAAATTCAAAATCATTCCAAGATGTTTTGATGGACACAACTTGGGGTGGTTTTGAACTATTTCAACTCCTAGGACATACCTAGTTTCACCCATGTCCTTCATCTCAAAAACATAGGAAAACCACTTTCAAGTAACTTTGATCAACTCCAAGCTGGTCCCAGCCAGTAGTATATAATTAGCGTACAGGGTAAGAAACATAATCCTCCTAATTGAGCTTTTGACATACATATGATGGTCTTCTAAAACCATAGATAAGCCAAACTAAATTATGGATCCAAGGAATCTAAAGTACTAAAATCTGGAAGATTGCTTAAGATCATATATGGATCTTTTAAGCCGACACATCTTATTCTCTTGTCCCTTTGATACAAACCAATGGGTTAGTCCATATAAATCTCTCCCTCAAGATTAACATTGAGTAAGGCAGTCTTTGTCCATTTCAAACATCTTAAAGTCTAAATGGGCAGCCAAGACTAAGATTAGCAGGGTCTGAACTCATCGATCAAACCATTTGCCCCACCTTTTATCTTGAAAAACTCATGTGCTTTTCTTGCCATTGAGTCCATCTCATCCCTTATGGCACTCATTCACTCTTTGTGATTTGGTGAATCAATCACCTCTTGATAAGAGGTAACAACCTTAACTTCCAAGAAAGTGCATATGAACATTTCCTCTTCAACTTAGAAATGTCGTTAAGGAATTCTTTCATGCACACTCCTTTGGATCCTGGACCTTTATTTTTTCTACCTAGGTGATAAGTCGCTCTCTCTTTCTCTAAGAGGTATGAGACCATGAATTTCTCCCCCTTTCTCTAAGAGGTATGAGATCCTGAGCACGTGGAGAAAATTACTCCCACTTTCCATTGGAGGTGGTATCCTAAACGTGTAGAGTAACTATATGTTTAGGAATGAGAGATTAAGGATAAACCTCATTATCAGGCTGACTCTCCTCAACCTTTTGGAGATTAAGGATGAATCTCATTCTCCTTAATAGACAAACCTTCACCATTCTTTGGTGACTTAGTGAGAATTCAAATCCTCCCTCTCACCAAGAGATGGTTGAAAGTCTTGTTGTAACTCATACAAATTGAGGTCCATTTTAAATTTCACCAAAAGCCTGGGAGCTTATCCTTAAGAAAATTGACAGTGCAGGAATTCATTTCACAAAGAAGATGTTTACAACATTGATTGTTTCAAAAAGTCCTGATATTTCATTCCAATTGAGTGTTACTTCCGTTATAAATATGTGAACACATCAAGTACCTAATAACGGTGAGATACTAGGTACATATACATGTATCATGAACATATCGCTCCATGATGTGCTGTCATATTCATGGGTCCATAGATGTATGCAATGAATTGACACTAAGAGGTTCGATGGGCTCGAAGTCTTACTAAAAAACTTCATAGTTGTTTTGCTAGCTGAACTTGACTCACACAAGGGCACCTTAACCCTAATGAGCCGGCCTTAAAATACTATATTTAGCTAGTTTGATAACTCTATGTTGACCCTCATGATCAAGTCAAGCATGCCTAAAACATAACCGTAAATGAGGCAAAGATGGAAGATGTCTTGTTTTGTTCAAAAAATTGAAACACCTTTTAACGTGACATGGCCAAACAAATTGCCATTGTAAACAATATCTAAGACTTCTAGATGAAAATTAAAGAGAAAACTAATCTTCGAAACAATAGACACAAGGGAATATCACACCCCATGTGAAGAAAAAAACACATTCTTTTCACGGAGATATGTTCTCATTTCAAGGACATCTTTTCCACCATCGTTACCTAAAACGACAGTTTGTGAACTCACCGGGTAGTGATGAAATGATGTATATTTCTAAGGGGATCATTTTCATTTTTTAAACTCAACTTCAAAGGAGGTAAGTTTCAAAC
>NCQV01087514.1:0-19643 GCA_002740545.1 Lophocereus schottii
ATTTTGGAGGACTAGAAGGCGGGGGTAGCATTGGTATCTCAAAGTATGATGTAGATGACTTCAGTTTATCACGCAGACTTGTGATGAAATTGGTATAAGTATCTACGGTGGCACTTCCAACGTCAAATATTATCGTTTCTGTGGATAACTGGGGACGAGGTGGGGCTAAAGAAATCAGCATCACACTTGCAGGCGCAGAGATGAACATCACCCATGTTAACATCGCCAGCAGGCCCACTACCACCAAACACAGCACCTTCATCTTGGGCTCATGTAGCTACACCATCCAAAATAGGAGGAAAAACGTAAACTATTTGTAATTCATATAATTTTTCTGGACAAACGTATGACATAAGTACATGTAAATGCGTGGGTTTATGACACTTTTATATATACTTTTCAATAATTTCAGATGTTTTTGTCAAATGTTCTAATATTATCAATCATAAATCTGTTTCTATTCATTATGAATGCTGGCCCCCTCTTTATTGTTCATAATAAATTAAAGTTGCCAACTTGTTCATCTTATTACTCTTAAACATAAGCCTTTTTTAAATTTGTTTGTTCACTGTTTGTGTGATGCTTTATTTTTCTTTATAATGTGAGTAACATTTTCATTGGAACTTTGCCCCAAAATTTTGCTTGGAATACTCTCTTTTGCTTGGAATACTCTAAAGATCTTCTTTTTTCTTGTGAAGACTTTATTTTGCATAAAATATTTTAGAATTGAGAAAATTATTATTCTAGAATAGTATCTCGAATAACATGGACCACGATCCTCGCTTGGTAAAGGCTTTTTTTCAAATGCGTACAAGAAACGCTTAGGGACACGTGGACTCACATTCGCCGTTTTGCGTTTTACTAGGTTGGGCTGGCCACTGTTCTAAATTCCCAGCCCAAAAGGTTAGGGGGTGAAAAAAAAATCTGAAACCAAAAAACAGATTCAAACAACCGGTTAACTGGTTTGCTTTTTCTAAAAAATATGCTTTGATTAACCGAACTGAAAAGATTTTGGGGTTTCAGTTTCGATTTCGGTTTGGCTATTTAAGATTTGGTTAATTGCATGGTTAACTGACTGTTAACCAAATCCAAAACTACACTTTTAAAAAAATACTAAATGTTATGTTAGTCAAGTATAGATTTTATCGTTATTAAAAGATAAGACTAAACATACTATAATGCGTAAATTAATATTTTGAGTCTCAAATAGTTAAACTAATTTAAAAAATGACTGAAAATTGAAAATTAATAATTTAAATTAACGGTTAACAAGTGACCAAACCAAAAATCCGGTGAACGAAACCGGAAATTCAGTTAATTGTGTTTTTCGGTTTGATTTCGAGTTTTTCGGTTTGGTGACAGTTCATAATTTTGCCAAACCGAAAAAATCGATCAACCGAAAGTTTCGGTCTGATTTTCGGTTCACAAGTTTTTAGAACCAACTTTTCGATAAACTGAAAATTGGTTAACCAAATGTCTATTTAGCCAGTTTTGATCACCTCTATAGAAGGCTGCAACCGCTTTGTCGATTCCTCTTTTTTCTTTTGTTTTTTTTTCTTGGCTTTTTTTTTCTACAATGGTAAACGTTCTGGACCGTATGCACTATAACCATTGACTTTTAGGTACCTCGAGATTTAATGCATTAATTTTTATGACCCTGATATTTTTGAGTTTATTTTTACGTACTCTCATTTATCGATTTCTTATAATTTAGTCCTCAAATTACAAGAATACCCTTAATATTGTCATTTTTGTTTTTTTCTTTTAGAGCAAAAAGCTCAAAAACTATCTTTTTGTTATTGGATAGTTCATCGACGGTGTTGTTGGTACCCAAAACAGAAGGATTGAGTTTTGTTAATAAAAATAAAAAGGATAATAGTTAGAGTATTTCTATAATTTTAGGACTGAATTATAAAGAATTCATAAGTAAAAATATTTAAAAATAAACTCAAAAATATCAAGGTCATAAAAATTAATGTATCAAATCTTGAGGTACCTAAAAGTCAACAATTCTATGTGCTATATATAAATAGGACCCAACGGGCGGGGCAGACAACCCTGTTGAGGTTCAAGCACAAGAGTCTATTTGTTTCATCCATATAATTAAGCACTCACACTAACTTATGCATTGTATGGCTAACTCTTGGGTTTTTCCAGTGAAAGATAAAGTTTATGCTATCTAATTTAAAAACTTTTGGGTTTTTTTTTCCAAAAAAAAAAAACCATTTTGGTTGTTGACTCCTCTTTTAGACTAATAATAAAATCCATAAAATTTGTATTTTAATAGTGTTTGAATTCGATAAGTTCCACTAAGATAAATTACGATAATAAAAAACATTAAACATTTGTAAAGCACATAAATCTTTGGACAAACATGTAGTATAAATCTATGTAGCTGGTGCAGGACTATGAATCTATGAAACCTGCAATAGAAGTACTAATAAACTAGAGATCTATATTTTTCATGCCCTCTTAATAACTTCTTCATCAAACCTAATATTTTTTTGGGTTTAATTAATTTCCGAAATGCTCTGATATTGAAAGAAAATGAATCGAAAAGAAAACTGATATCCAAGGCCAACCTTCTAACCCAGCCGAAAAGTATCCACGATCGTCCGTACAATCGTGCAATGAGGTTGGGCGATTTTTTCTTTTTTTGTTTTTTTGTTTTCACTTGATGTGAGGCTAATTTTGTCATATTATATAGACATTTCGGTGGAAGCTGACAAAAATTCCGTGGAAAAATCAGCCACCCCTTAATTAAGTTAATCTCAACATTTTACAAATGTCCTTAAAACTGTTTGCAACCACCTATTTCTTTTTATAGCCACTTGTAACTGATTGTTACTTATGATTTTTGTCGTACTCGGCGACAGTATTTTGGATAGTATTTAGTATTTTGACCAAGTCAATGCACTAATTAGTTAATTTGTAGTATTCGGTAAATTAGTATTTTGACTAGCATTTTAAGTAGCGTTTAGTATTTTAAATAACATTTTTGAAAACCTAATAGGATTAATGTGTGAAATTTAAAGGCAGCGTTTCATATTTTTTTAGCCAAAAAAATATCTCTTAAAAATTTTGTCTTTGAAAATTATCTAAATCCTTTTATATTAATTTACATTAATCAGCTAGCTTAATAGCTAAATTTACCGAACATATTAGTTTTCAACTGTTCATCTAAACAGCTATCCGCTAACAGCTATCCGCTAACAGCTAAATTACAAACGTTATCCGCTATCTAAACAGCTATCTGTTACCTGAACCGCTGTCTGTTACCTGAATCGCTATCTGTTACCTAAACAGCTAATTTTGTCAAATAGCATATTTATCTTGTAACTTCCTATAGCTCCTTACAACTCAAAATGGCTTATTTGATTTTTCTTTTTCAATTCTTTCCAACACTATTAACTTTTTTTTTAACTCTTTTCTATATATTAAACTATGCAAAAGTACCAACAAGAAAAACTGGGAACTTTCAATTGTATATGGTACTTTTATGTGAATTCAAAGCTTAAATTTTTTTTCAAAGATTAAAAATTTTAATCTATGGAGTGAAAAAAAAAACATAGAGATAAATACTATCAAAAGTATATTTGAGGTCATTTGCACTAGAAAATCGTATTTGATTGAAAATTCTGTGACATTAAAGTCAAACTTCAATGAAATGTTCGTATATTTCTCTTTATGTTTCAAGAAAGAAGCTATCGATGTTAATACAACATCGTATTAGTATTAAACGCATAGTTTCAATGCACATCAATAACCCATTATTTGATATAAGAATTACAACATCCTCGCGATCATCTGAAAAATTTAAGGAACTACAAAATTTATTTCACTTGAAAAATAAACGTAATGAGATCTGATTTCAGCATTTTCTTTTTCTATGTACACTTTAAAAAATATATCATATTTTAGACCATAGAATAAGATTACATTATCTGCCACCTTAACAAATTAAATTCTGTACTTTATATAAATTTGATATCTTCCTACATATTCTTCTATACTTATGGTTATGTTACTTTTTAATACAATTTTTTTAATAAGTTTTTATAGTTTCTTACAATTTACAACTCAACATAGATGACCTTGTTCAGATCGTTAATCTTCTAAAGGCAAAAAAAATTACACCAAGCTTTAGGTTGAAGGGAGAGTTGCTCAATTACACAATTCATTTGCTGTTGAAGCTCTAAAAATGGCTCGGTCTCTCCTTTTTCTCATGCATTTGCTCAAGATTTGAATTCTTAGAATACGAATTTGCTATTTACTTCTGATATTTCTCAAACTGGGAAGAGGACTTTGGATAATTCATAGCGCTTTGGGGCTTTTTGTGGTTGGACAATGTTTTCAAAGGCTCCTTGTAGCTAAGTGTCTCAGGCTTCCAATCAACAAAACCTATATTTGCTTGGATACCAAATGGATATATTAAAGTCTGGGTTGTTTGAAAGCTAACTCATTCAAAAAGAATTTCAAAGTCAATGAATTCAAATTTGGAACAGTGCAAAATTTGACAACATTTCGAGCTGCATAGGTACGAAAATATCAAGGTACAAGGATATGACTTGGGTAAAGACAAAACCAACACCAAGCCTAGGGACCCACAAATAAGTTGATTAAAAGACTAGCCACCCTCAACCTATCTGAAGGATCCACTCAACTTTCTACCAAGGATACTTGGATAAAAGACATAGAGATTTTAGAGGCAATCAAGTTGTTTTCTTATTGAGTCACTTCAACTTTCGATGATCTCTAAAGGATACAAACTTTGCTAGTCGTAGGAAAAGGGGTCTAGCTCCTAATCAAATAAAAAGACTAAGCATTAAACTAGTACACTTAATCTTCAAGCATTAAAGCCAAAACATGCAGGAAATTAAAGAAGAAATATAAAAAGACTAGCCTTTATTCAATGCTTGTTCAACCCCTTCGATCATTCGTCTTTCGCCATTAGATGTGCGCTCATGCTTGGGCTTCCTCAGTGAGGAGGGCTTGAAAAGGCTTGGATCCCTTGAATTGAAGCTTAAGAGCGAATGAATCTCGTGAAGTATTAATGGAGAAAATAAATAATTGATTCGGCCTCTTGAACTGCCCTCAGTAGAAGTTTCAAAGTTACCATCAAAGCATTTGGCAGACTATTAGTTCTGATCTAGCACTGACTTTGGCATGCTCTGTAGAATTTTGTCAAAGTCTTTGAATTATATTTGAATTGTTAACATGCGAGCTCCTGCTCCAAAAGGAAAGGAATTATTATTGTCCATACCGCTTTAATTGTGTTCACGAATCACTATAGAAGTTGCATCTCGGTTATCACTAAAAACAAAAAGTTGAATTTCAGTGAATTTCTTATCTTGTGTTTCTTATCGCTATAATATGAGAAAGCTATTGTAAAAGGTTTATTCTTTTTCTTTTTCAATGAAAGTGAAATATTTATCTTCATCTTATATGTAGTTAATGCTAATATTTCTATTAAAAAAAAATTAATGCTAGCACATGTACCAAACTTACAAAAGCAATGTTTTAGTTGATTTTATTCATCACAAATACTTTGTGAGTTCGCATTATAGACCTCAATCCAAAATTTTTGGGGAAAAAACATACATGATATACATATAATCATCACCAAAAGGTTAGGAGATTGCCACCAAGCTTTGAACCTTTTGGAGTTGATGAAACTCAAACTCTAACCTAAGCCCAACAAAAACATTTCCTTGTTACGTTCAGTTGATAACGGGTTTAGATTTTAAAATTCTTGTCTAAATCCTAAAATTTTAGATGGTTTTACGTCTAATTTTTGGATTTAATGAAGTTTTGTCATGCTTGTTGACTAACAATTGTATTATAGGAAGAAAAAGAATACATATCCATAATATTATATACCATACCTATCTCATTCCTAATCCTCTCCACTCCTCGATCACCCATTTTAGTAGTACTAATTACTACTAAACAATCAGCAGTACAAGGAATTGATTCATTGATCATATGGAGGCCCTTGCGGCCTTGCCTATTGCCCTACATGCACTTTACAAATCTTTACCTGGGGTGGGAACTATAAACCTGCCCGTCAAAACAATGTTCTTGCTCCCCCGTTTTCTAATTTCATGTGATTTGCTCAGGCTGGGTCCACAAAATAGTCACTGATGCATAGTTACCCATGATAAAGAACTCTTGGATCATGGATAACCTTCTTAGTCAATTAACCCTAGTTTTCTCTGTTCGACAATATCATCTGTTGGGATTAAACTCGCTCTGGTACCACTTATTAGGAGCGAAAGCGTAATTAACAAATGACTCAAACACAAACATACCACAAGATAAGGAACGCCATAATTTAACGTGAAAAACCCCTTTACACTGAGGGGAAAAACCACGACTAACAATAACCGATAACATCCACTACAATAAGAAAAGATAGATCACAATGGGTCACACTCACAATAGTACACACTTTCAATCTCTTCTAGTTAGTGTTTAAGTCATTTGTCACTCTGATGAATCTATCTTTCGATTCATCCCCTCTCCATGCTCTCTGCCTACTCAGGGCTTGGAGTGCCCGAGATATACCGCATAAATACCCAGCCTCACACCATCACTCATGAACCCACATTGGGTCTAGAGGATACTTCCCCACATTGGGTAAAGAGCTCCTCTCTCTACTTTGTGGATAATTTTCAACTATGGCATAAAGCCCTTATTTATATTGTTAAGATTTTCCAAATCTTGCCAACATCTCCTATGCATTAAATATCCAATTTTCATATTCTTGTTGAACAATCTTGATCTCTCCTTCCAAGTTCTTGAACTTTCCATGTTCTCAAGATTCAAGTAATTACCTGCCAAATAAAAGTTGTCAATGCCAAAGTCAACATGAACTTGAAAACCATTCTAATAATTATATATCTCTTTTTTTTCTCTTTTTTCTTTTGTCACAAAATTAGCTATACACTAATTAGCATAATTTTGGATTGGAATAAAATTCTACAAATCTTCCCCTGTAACCAAAAATTATTTCCACCACATGCTCCTTATAGCAACTGTATCGGCTCCCAATATCATTATATCAATTAACTTCAACTTGATCCATCAACTCATAAAACATGACATTCAACTGCAATTCTTTAATATCGATTATCAAGGAATGGCATCAACATTTGCAAACAACTTCAACTCTTCACATCAGCCACAATCCATGACTCAACAACCTTTTATCTTCTCTTGCATGCCTGTGACAAATCTGCTTCTCCTCCCATCGAATGTAACTCACTTTGATACCACTTGTTGGGATTAAACTCGCTCTGATATCACTTGTTAGGAATGATAGCGTGATTAAAAAAATAAACCAAACACAAACACACCACAATTTAACGTGCAAAAATCCTCTTCGTTGAGGGAAAAACCATGACTGGCAACAACCAGTAGCATCCACTATAATAAGAAAAGATAGATTATTATCGGATAAACTCACAACACTATGCACTCTCAATCTCTTCTAGATAGCGTTCGAGTCACCCCTCATTCTCATGAATCTGTTTTCCCCATTAACGTTCTTCCCCTGTTTAAGGTTTAGAGTGCCTGGGATACACCCCACAAATACGTAGCCTTACACCGTTATCCAAGACCTCATATTGGGTCTAGATTATGCCACTCACACTCAAGACCCACATTGTGCCAAGAGGGTCTCTCTTCAGTTTCTAGAATGATTTTCAACTATGGCCTAAAGCCCTTATGTATATTATTAAGACTTTCCAAATTTTGCCAACAACTTCCGTGTATTAAATATCCGCTTTCCATATTTTTGTTGACGAATCTTGTTCCCTACTTCTAAATTCTTGAATTCCCCATGTTTTCAATCACTTGCAGCCTTGCACTTTGAGTAATTACATGTCAAAACTTGTCAATGCCAAATTCAACATGAGGTTGGAAACCAATGTAATAATTAGAAATCCCTTTTATATTTTTTCTCTTTTTTCTTTTTCTCACAAAATCATCAAAACACCGGCTAACATAATTTTGAGTTGGACTAGAATCCTACACCTTCGTTGCTTAGGGGCACTCTAATTTAATTTTTACCTTTGCAGTTTTGTGCTAGGTTATTAACCGGATGGCTTCACTTCACTTCACTTCAGCACACATGACCTACGAAGGGTGTGGGAACTGGGAAAACATGTTCCACCAAAAAAAAAAAAAGAAAAAGAAAAGAAACGAAGGCATGAAGCCATGTATTCTTTGTTGGTTGCATGCCTAATCATGACATACGTACGTACATATTTATTTTTATAACAATCAGTTGACAATGACGAATTAAGAAATCTCAAGCGCTGAAGTGGTCATGGTACAAGTCTCGGTAATTCTAAGTCTAATCATGAATGTGTCGGCAAACATTATATAAATCAAGAAGTAACATCAAGGACCCAAAAAATCAGACTTGTAGATTTTAATTAAAATTAAGTCCACTAATAAGTGCAAAATAAAATAAGGCACCGAATTCAAATATTATGCTTCTGAGAGCACATTGTTTCTGAAACTCATATGATAATTTTTTTTATGTTTATTTGTTATGTAAAAAAATTTTAATAAATATATGCCATGGCATTGTTTGTGAAAGTACATGCTTTGGAAATATACTGTAGGAACTCACAAAATTATGAATATATATGTATGGTACGAACAATGGAATTGATCTGTACATGTCACTAGGTGCAACATTTTAGATGTGATGATATTTCAAAAAAGAAAAGATAAGGAAAAACTAGAAATTTCTTGGCAGTTGAGGGCATGAGGCCGAACTGATAAAAATTTGTCTGACTCAAATATAAGCATTTATCCAATCTAGAAAAGATCAGTTACAGTCACAAATTTTTGTCCGAATTTTGAATTCGGACACAACACTTTTGACATTTTTATTGCTCGAATCGATTTTGATCCAAATTTAGACTTATTTGATTTATCCGATCTGAAAAAACTGAATATTAGACATCAAATTCTTAACCAAATTTTAAAATTGTCTAACTTATCTAGCTTCAACTCTATCCAAATCCAAATCCAAATTTTTAGAGTGCTAAATAATACAACCCCAGGGGTCGCACTGGTCAACTCAAGTTGACTACTGGACACTTAGATGGTGTAGGAGTTGGGGTGACAATGGATTTTGGATCCAACCTAGATCCATCAGATCTGCCCCGTTTGTATTGATCTAGACCCATCACTTTTGGATCCAGTGGACCTTAATGCGAATTTGGATCTTAAAAAGATCTAAAGATGGGTGCATTGCTTAGATCTAGCTCCGTCCCATTAGACCAATTGGATCCATTATTCTCGTGACCGAAAAATTCAATAAAAAATTCTCTTAAACTTACCCCTCTCTATTGGTGCTTGACATATCATACATTATTAGTCTTCATTTCTAGGGATGAATAGGTATACTCAATGAATAAGCATTCAACCTTACCCATTCAAATTTCATACACCTGTTAGTGGCACTAATTAAAAGACAATAATATAGTTGTATAATTTATAAAATTAAATAAATCACTTTTTGAGGTCATTTGGAATTTAATAACAAAATTCAACTTCAAATTTATATTTCAGCTTATTTTAACTAAATGAAAAAGTTTTTTATCACTTTTGACATCTTATAACTTAGAGCTTTGGATTGACATTGTTGAATAATTATAATATAGATCCAAAATTTTACAAATCTTAAGTCCACCATCCAAGTTCAGCTACCGCTCTAAACCCTTAGTTTTTTATTTTTTATTTTTATTTTTTTATTTTGCAAATATAAATCATGCCCTTCAAAATACACCCCAAGTTCCTAACCCGTGCACCCATTAGTTGCTTAGTCCACTCTCTCTCTCTCTCTCTCTCTCTCTCTCTCTCTCTCTCTCTCTCTCTCTCTCTCTCTCTCTCTCGCAGAGCCTTAGTTTCATTCAGCCGCTAACTAGGCTGCCCCAGCTCCGTCTCACTGCCTGGCGACATCATCTGTCTCCTTGTCACTTTTCACTTTCCCCTGGTTTAGCATTAAATGTCCAAATACTCCATTGGTATATGATATGAAAACGAATGTTATCATAGCAAGTGATGGATGGAAAACAATAATGCAAAGTTGTCACCATGGAAACAAAATAGATTCAGATCAGATTAAAGTCGACTTCAATTTGATCCAACTTAAATCGAATTCAGAGGTTCCCTTCGATACATCAAATCTTGTTTTTGGATCTAACAGTTAATTTGATTCTAATTTCAATGTTCTAATATTCAATTAAATCCAAGTGGTTGTCATCATAATTAAATGGGCCTGTTGTAAGGGCCCAAATGCAAGTGTTGTTGGATGGAAAAATCACTACTAGGTACCCCACCTTGTGTGAAAAGTATAACTAGGGGACCATGTTATTATAATATATTTAAAAGGGACAATATTCTGTGGAAACTAAATTTAGGGGACCATTCATTATTTACATTTTCTTTTAAGCCCTGAAACTTTTCATATTTGTATTTTAGCCAAAATCCTTAAAAATTTACTTTTGAAAAATTTAAAATTATGTTTGTGATTTTTTGCTCACTAGTAAAACTCGAGGCCCTCTTTCAATTGGTATTAGAGCCACGTCACCAAAAATAATTAAGATTATTAAGCTAATTAATGATTAATTAAGCTAATTAACTACGATTAGCTGTAATTAATACTTGAATCATCACCTGCTTATCCTGATCCTAATTATTCTCAGATTGTTCACTCACTAGAAGGTAATACCTTATTAGCACATTAATTAAACTATATCACAGATATATTTTTCAAATTAAAAGCGGAATTAGTTAAAATTAAGACTGAAATGAAGGAGCTTAAGAATTAGTTAACTGTTATCCATCTTTCTCTTGTTAATGAAGTTAGACATAGCAAAAAAGCTACTCCCAATATTATTACTCTTTTTCAGCATAAATATCTTTTTCAAAATCCAAAAAATAAGATTCTATTTTCTCTACAAGAAATAAAAATCCAAAAAGAAGTAGGAGAATAATCTAGTGAAAAATCTACTGAAAAGAAACAAAGAGAAGATGGAGTATAAATAATATACTCTTGAAGAGATACAAAAAATGTTCGATAAAGAACAAAATTCGGATGAATTAAACAAAATCATGGGCACAATTAGTGATAAACATGACCTTTTGACAGATGATAATGAAGAGACCAATAATGTCCAATTAGAAGAAGAAATATATCAGTGGATGAATCTGATTAAATTAGAAAGCCTCGATGTATTACCATTAGAAGAAATTAGGAGAGAACTTGATAAGAAATATGGAAAAATGACTATTGAAAACGAAATCAATGAGACTGGAGAGAAAATCGACCTATACGAAATAGAAACTAATCTAGTTAAGAACGTCGTTCTCAAGCTGAAGAATTTGATGAACCATCTAGGAGAAATGCTCATTTCTTAAGACTAAGTACGTTCCAACAGGACATACAAGCAATTTTTTTTTGGTTCCATCCCAAGGAAAATCAGAACTTTTGAAAAAATTGGCCTTACCTTAATTAGTCAAACAGGATATATCTTAAATATTGATTGAGCCCGTAATAGAGAAGACATAATTGAGCACTAAAAAGGGGAATGAATAATGTCTTAAACCTAAACACTACATGGACTGTGGCAAATTTTCTAAATTACATCGAACATAGCTTTTCTAGTACTGTAACTGACTGGTATGATTCATTAACTAAAGAAGGTAAAAATACATTAAGAATGATGGATACACCAGCTGCAATGTTCAAAAATCTATGTAAAGAAATTGAAACCGAGTTCATCGGAGCTAAACTTGATTCCGAAGAAAAAGCAAGAGTATGGCAAAGAAAGATTAATAATATAGAATTATGGGATATGAGATATCTAAAAAATTCTATTACTGAATTTAGCCAATATTTTTACAAAATTGGGCATAATGAAACCAATCTTGGTATGTTTTATGATAAATTACCATATCCTATAATTCCATAATAAATGAAAAATACATTGCATATCTGGAACGAGCAGATGTCATTGATACCCTTGGTTCTAGAATCTCTTATCTAAAAAAATGGGTCAATGATCAATGTCTTGATCTCTAAAAGCAAAAGAAAATTAAGAAGCAATTCCTAACTTGTTGGGATTCGCCTCACTAATGGGGAAAAGAACCTGAGAGAAGACAAAAAAGAAAGTTTTACAAGAAAAAGAGCTTTAATAAGCAAAGGGAAGAGAAATAGTAGATTTTTAGGAAAGCCGCTTATTGTCCTGCAGGGAAAAACAGTTGCAAATGTTGGGCATGCAGAGAAGTAGGACATTATGCTAATGAATACCAAAATAGGAAGAATAACAAACTGATTGAAATCTTAGGAAGTTTAGGCTATGTTGAGCTTAGTGAAGATGAGGCTTTAGACCTATCTTTAAGTAACAACAAAAGAATTATTGAAATTATATCAGACAATAAATATCAAGAAAGTGATTATGAAGAAACAAGTTATATAATGGAGATTAGCTCTGTCAGCCTTGGTAATCTCTAAGGAGAAGAATTTGTTATAGACAATGATCATGAGGAAGTCAAAGGAGATTGGGTTCTTTCCATAATCCAAAATGAGATGATCTATAAAAAATCTATCTTTCAATTAAAAAGCAAATACGTATGTGAAATGATGGAAGGAGTTCTGAAGGTAAAGGATTGTGAGTATGACATTAGGAAAGTTAATCTTGTTAATTGGGAGAATATCCTTAAATATAACAAAGATAGAAAATATAGGTACATCCATGTCGAAAATGTCTCAGTTCAAATCACTCCATTATAATATTACGGTAAAGATATTGATCTTTACGCTTGGCTCTGTGATATTAGGCACACCAAATTTAATAATCAGATCATTATAGGGATAAAAACCAAATTATTTGATGGGTCAATAGGTTTCAACTGTCAACTTGGGTATTATGTGAGTCTAAAAAATGAATTTACAAAAAACTTCTTATCCCTTAAGATAAAAACAGTTGGGATGGATATGAAAAGATGAGGATATCCTTTAAGGATATTTTAAAAAATTATCTACAAATTAGATAATACAGTAGATTCTAAGACTAAAGTAATAATGATAGAAGTAGAAAAATTTTAAAGTCCTACCCCCATGCAAAAGATCCAAAGGATTAAATCGAACCCTCAAGAGATAAAGTTGACCGTTTTTGGATATCTAGCTTTGCCAATCCAGCAAAAGTCAATAAGAAAAATATAATAAAGATTGATGAGGACGGTAAAATCACCAGTAAATCCCAATTATTAAACACTATGAGTACAAGGTCAGATTGGAGAGAAGGATCTTCATACGCTAAAGAAGAGTTTAAAGAAGATGATACAATTAGCATGACCAATGAAATGATAGAATGAGTTTTGAAGCTGCAAGACCTAGCATAGATCGAATAACGAGTCTAGATAGAAAGGTCATTGGATACAAAACTAGAACTGTTAGTAAACTAATCTATGAGGATGAATTAGTCAAAAACATGACCATGGAAATATACTATGAAGGTACCAATACAAATCCTAATAGTATCCACATCTCAATAAAGGTATGCTTAGAGGGATACAATAAATATGAATTGTATTTTTATATAGATAGTTGTTGTTCTGTATGCTTTAAAAAAAGATCATTTTTTTTCAGAATTTATGTGGAAAAGAGCTAAAAATCCTTTATAAGTGATGATAGCTAATAATAGCATTATAATGAGCCATAATAAGGCAATAGAAGGGTTATCCATAGAATTAGGAGGAGTTCAATGCATTATATCAATTCTATAGGCTACTGATCAACCATCTCATGATATGATTATTGGAAATAATTTTTCAATATTATATTCTCCATGCACACAGTCCATAAACCAGATAATATTCACAATTAATGGGCACTCAGTTCCTATTGAAAAACTAAGTAAGGCTTACACTCACTAGAAAATTGAGTTTACATGCAACCAGCATGGTGAGAAAGTAATGCCAGCACAACATGAAGTAGTATTGACAATGTCATTACTCGAATTATCTATTAAAGAATAGATTATCGAACAACAAGAAAAATTATGTAAGGAACTCTACTATGAGAATCCACTAAAGTTTTGGGATAAAGATAAAATATTTGCTAAAATCAGTCTATTAAATCCCAACACTATTATCCGAGTCAAACAAATGGTGTATACCCTTCAGGATATCCAAGAATTTGATAAACAAATTAAAACACTTCTGGGTAAATAATTAATTAGGAATAGCAAAAATCCTCATACCAGTCTTGCTTTCATGGTAAGAAATCATACAGAAGAAAAAAGAGGAAAAGTTAGAATGGCAAGCAATTACAAAAAAATTAATAATAATACTGTCTTTAATAGTTATTATATTCCTAACAAAACAATCCTTTTCAATAGAATTCAAAGAGCCTCTTGGTTCTCAAAAAAGAATTAAAAAAGTAGATATTGGCAGATAAAAATGGATGAGGAAAGCATTCCTTTAATTACATTTAGTACCTCACAAGAACATTATGAATGGATAGTAACGCCATTTGATCTTAAAAATGCTACTCAAATATTCCAAAGGAGAATAGACAATATCTTTAAAGACCTCAATCCTTGTTGTTTAATTTACATTGATGATATCCTTGTCTTTTCTAAAATCATAGAACAGCACAAAGATGATGTCTTAGCAGTCACCCAGAGATGCATTGATCATGGCATTATACTTAGCAAGAACAAATGCATTTATGTTGAGTAAGAAATTGAGTTGTTAGGTCTAGAGATATAAGCTGGACAAATCATCCTATAAAAGCGCATTCTAGAAAAAATAGAAAAATTTTGTGAAAAAATTGAAGATAGGAAGCAGCTAGAAAGATTTATCAGATGCCTTACCTATGCGTCAGATTTCATTAAAGATTTAGCCAAATTAAGAAAGTCATTGTAGCAGAAACTCAAGAAAGAAGTAAGTTGGGCATGGACTACTAATGATACAAAGATTGTTCAAAACTTTAAAAAAATGTGTAAAAATCTTCCTGTCCTTAATTTGCCTAACGAAGGAGATGATTTAGTTCTTGAAACAGATGCCAATAATGAGCACTGGAGTGCAGCACTCAAAATCAAAGAAGAAGAAAAACTTTACAAATATTGCAGTGGAAGTTTTAATAAGGCAGAGTGCAACTATCCTACAATGAAAAAAGAAATCCTTGCAGTCATAAGGGGAATTGAAAAATTCTCAATCTTTTTAGCGCCAAAATCTTTTCTTATTCGAACTGATTGCAAAGGAATACTTGGTTTTGTAAAAAAGAATTTATCAAGTATGCAAGCACAACGGCGACTTCTACATTGGCAATTATGGCTTAATTAGTTTTCCTTTACTATTGAACATATGCAAGGATTGAAGAACTCTCTGGTAGACAGTTTAACTCAAAAACTCACCAATGTTGATCATCAAAGCCGACCTCATGCCAGAAAATGAGGAAATCCTTAATGAGATGCCATTTCTACTAGAACGGGTTACGCCTTCTAGTAAGTCCTTATTGATAAGCTGAAATTCTATACAAAAGTAGATCACCGTTTTGGTTTACTTTCTACTGCCTATCTAATAGTCTAAAGATTTTCCCTTCTAGAGTTACACATTAGTTACATTCAGTGTCCTTATGATATCTAAGAAAAAATAAGTTCTTATATTCAAGAAAAATGGTTTAATGAGTGGTATGCAGCCTGCATCCATTTTTATCATCATTATTCCTATGATATTTGGGAGTCTTGGAGTATAACGATCTATTTTTCCGATAGATCTGGAGTTGGTGGTATTTGTTTTCCAACAAATTTATTATCTCCAAATGATCCTGTTTTTAAAGCCTGGAAATGCGGGATGATACTTTACTTCACAGAAATCCCAAATCCAAAATTTTTATTTTTCTCAACCATTAACTAATTTCCAGCAATGTATGTTCAAAAGAATCCATTGGATTCTTACATCTGCTGAGGGTCCAATGAAAATTCCAGTTCGCAGATACCTAACTCTAGAGATTTATAGCGCTCTAATTGAATATGAAAATCAAAAAGCCAAACTAGCCCATTATCTTGTTCAAATCATTGATTGCGACGATCTCAATGATCAATGACAAAATTGGATTCATGAAAATCTAGTACATCTAGTTACTGATCCTACTTTATTGAGGGCCATCGAACTTTTCAACATTTATCATAAATGTTGGGCATTAATCGAGCGAGGAAAAATATTAATGTATTGTGGAAACACTACTTTCACTTATGATAATAAATTCAAAGACTACATGAAGGTGGAAGGAGTAGTGTCAGAAGATATTTATTATCTCTTTGATGTTAGAGCTGGAAAATTCTTATCAAAAAAAGGAAAAAAATATCTCCTTGAATTATTTGAAGAATGGGGTCCAGAGTATCTTAAGCAACTTGATGAAGATTTTGATGATTATCTAAATAATAATGGCCTGGAAGATATAATTGGAGCTGAAGGAATACAGAACCTCAACAATGATGACTAGTCTTATCATCACTAAAAGCTTTGAAAAGTGGTTGCCCCACTATTGTACTATTTCAACAAGTGTCTGATCTATAAAATAAAGTATGTACTGAAATATACTGTAGCCATATGAAAAATCTTTATGTACTGTAGCCATTAGGACATCCTATGTAACCCCATCCCTTTTATAAATAGAGAGGTGGAAGTGCTGAGAAGGGATACGGTTATTTGAGCATTTTTGACCAGAAGAGAAGTCGAAATTCTTCATTTCCCTATGAGCAAGCATCTTTAATGATCTTAACTTAAAGTCCCTCTTCAAGCTTTCCATTGTGATATTTCCATTTTCAAGCTTTCAATAAAAAAAGTTTTCCCAGTAGGGAACGTTATCCAGTTGAACCTTATGTCTTAAATATTGTAATTTCTTGATTAAAGTCTCACTATCCTTCAAAAATAAGTAAAACTTGATTAGTGACTACGGTACGAGGTAGAAAACGAAACGGATCTGTGCTATGCCTGATCTAAGGAAGGTGTAATCGCAACCTCTGTAAATCGGAAGTTAGAGGAACACCGGAGTCTAGCATGTACTATGTTCAGATAATGGTCGAAACTCTGTAATTAAGCTTTAATTATTTTACTAAGCATGATAGGCTATTAATCATAGAAAATATAATATGTATAATTTAAGTAGTACATTGTGAAAACTGGTAGCAGTAAAGTCATTATAAGAAGTCTAAACAAAAATATAAGCCTAATTTTATTAAAAAGTACCAAAAAGTTGAGTATTTGCATGTTAAACCTCATTTTTGGCAAAAGTTGCAAAATTCAGAAAATTCAGGGACTAAGTTGCAAAGGAAAACTTCAGCCAGCAACTATTTCGAAAAATATTGTCCCTATTAATGGTTTACCTAAAATAATGGGTACTTTGGAATACATTCTAAAAACATTGACCCCTAATAATTATTTTCATAGAATCAGGGTACCCTCGAGTCACAAATTGTTGATGGATTAAGAAAAAATGTTCGTTGCTCTTGCTACCCATAATTCAATGTTTTGGTTTGTTATTATCTTGCATCTATCTATCTTTATCAACTATTATATTCCTACTATTGTAATACTTTTACTATGTATGAAGTCCAAGGGGCTTATTTATGTTCATATTGAACAAATATAATACTTATATCATACTCTTTGAAGTATATGCTCTCAAAAGTCACATCGATGAATATATATATTAAAAGTTAACATATAAGAAATAGACATATAAAAAAATATATCTATGCAAACAATGAGAGCATGTGCTGCAGGGTGTACATAAGAAATTGGCAAACACACACTCGATTGGCTTTGTATATTGAAGAGTGATGTAGGTTTATAGATATTGATGATTTTTACATTAGCTCTTATCATATTTAATTTGAAGTCTTATATGATTTTATTTTTAGTTTATTTTATAGGGGCCCTATACTTTTTAAATAGGACGCACCATAAATATATAAACTAAAGCTGCTCCTTCTAAAAAAAAAATCTAAATAAATATAAAGTCATAAAGGCATTTCCCAAAAGAAAAATTTACTTATTAGTGTTGTTTAAATTTATAGTTTTTAATTTAGTGCTCGTATTGCTTTCATTGGCTGCTTTTGGCCTTTCTGCTACTGCCCCTTGCATTTAGTAGATGAATTATTTTTTGTCTTTTTGGCTTCAGCTCATGTACTCCTATCTCCCTCCTCTTCTGTTCCTCCCCTAACTCCTTCCTTGTTTCTCGTCGCTCTCTCTTTCTCTCCTCTCAACCCATTCCTCCCTTGATTTAGTAGATGAATGGTCTCCTTCCTCTCTTTTCACAAATTCTAGACCCCCATTCTCTTCACTCCCTAACCCATATAAAGCATCATTATTCCTCTGAGAAAATAACCCGAGCACCCAATGAACTATAACAAGGAAAATCAAACAACCAGACCTAGAGGTTGTTAGAGAGCATCATGAATCGGCTTGCCGACAATTGGAGGATCTGGGTGTGATCAGAAGGAATTAGCTATGGGCAGGCACAGTGAGAGAAACGTGGGTTGGGTTCAAGCCATTTGAGGGGCGGCAGTGGCCTTTAAAATAGAAAACTACTCTTTGTTAAAAAAATGAAATAAAGAGGGGGAGATTCACTTAATTTTACAAAAATAAAATAAAAATCAGTCATAATTGACTTTTAACCCAAAAAACAATTTTATATATATATATATATATATATATATATATATATATATGTTTTTCAATTATCAATTTCTTTCTAATAACTCTAAGTTTACAACTTATTATTAGTCATCTTATATTTATGGTATGTATGATTTTCTTTTTATCGTACATGGGGAAACCTATACACGTCAACTCGCATAATTTTACATACATTTTAATGTTAACAAATATAAATTTAGACCATCCTAAAAATTCGTCAATTTTTGCAAGAGACTAATCAAATGCCCCATAACAGCATAATATTTATATGTTAAAATGATAAATGAGATAGATTCACTTGAG
Organism: Lophocereus schottii; assembly: GCA_002740545.1. Taxonomy (NCBI): domain Eukaryota; kingdom Viridiplantae; phylum Streptophyta; class Magnoliopsida; order Caryophyllales; family Cactaceae; genus Lophocereus; species Lophocereus schottii. Next base: position 19,039 of record NCQV01087514.1, read on the forward strand.
AATATCACTTCTAAAGACAAGGCTAACAAATTATACTCTGCATGGTGCAAACTAGTTTAGAGTTTAGAATTTGCTTCAATTTATAAATCATAAAGGCCAAACCCGACTCTCTAAATGACAATTAAGGTTTAGGGTTTAGGGCTTAATTATATTTTAGGGTACGATGATAAAGTTCAGTTATTGAGGTTTAGGATTTTCTGATAATTGATGTTTCTAATTACACTAAGAATGGTGTGCTATATTATTATTATTATTATTATTATTATTATTATTATTATTATTATTATTATTATTATTATTATTATTATTATTATTACAGAGTGTATGATAATTTTGTATTGAATACCTAAAAATATATATAAATTAAGTCGGGTATTTCTGTATATATTTGTAAGGGTAATACATATAAATTGTTATATGCCTCAAAGAAGGTTGTGTTGTGTTATTATTGATTTCGTTATTATAGTGCATGATATATTATTTTGTATTGGATACCTACAAATGTACCTAGATTAAACCCAGGTAGTTTTGTATGTATTTCAAGGTTAATGCATATAAATTCATATTTATCTCATAAGTGACGTACACCATATCTATGTATAGAG
>NCQV01087525.1:5023-16240 GCA_002740545.1 Lophocereus schottii
CCCCCCTTTTTTGGCCGACTCTCTCTTTTTTTTTCCCCTCTTTCCTATTTTTTTTGGAAAAAAACAAAATCTTAGCAGACCCATCCTGTAATTAATTATTCTCCAAACATAATCATATGAACTTAAATCACACACATATATAACGAAATAAAAGACTTAAAATACATAAACATAAAACACGCATTCATATATTAATCGAAATTAGTAACTAAAATTTTCGTGACGTTACATTGGTAGAGTTTTTAATTCTCCACCACTTGATGCAAAAAGCAAAATGTCAATCATGAGGGCTTACAAAGAGGATGTAATGGGGCCAAGATTAAGGGTGAAAAGTGAAAAAATTCAGGAGAAGTTGTGTGATTAGTCAAAAGACTAGGGAGGAAAAATATTTCCATAGCTAATGCCAAAACAATACTTTACACCACACTTGAAAGTTGAGCAACAAACCCCACAAAAACTTCAAGGGAGTAATTAAAGAAGCTTATTGCCATAGCCTGATGCCAACCACTTCATTCATAACTTCTCTATTCCTTTCTTTTTCTTTTTCTTTTTCTTTTTCTTTTTCTTTTTTTCAACATCTTTTTTTTTTCAAATCTTTTCTTTGAGAGGCAAAAACAAGATACATGCGAATGGCACGGCAAACACCAAATCAGTTCACAATTCTTTCAATACAAGCCACCGATAGAGTACCCAAGGTGGATCAACCTCCAAAACCAATCCATCACAATATGGAAGTGTTGCTCTACCAGACCGGCACAAGGGTAAAGAGAATGTGCATAGGTCAAGTATGTAGTGGATGTGATGTAACGACAAAAAGGCGAAAATGCACAAAGGGCTAGCAAAAGGGGTAATACAAATCAACAGGCAACTTTTTCGCTCATGTGATTATATGAAACAAAATTGCCTTAATCACATCGACATATGCAAATGCTAGTTGTGATTTCAAAGAGAACACGACCAAGCTCTAAACATGCATCATGGAGGAGTCACACATGAAAGAAAGTATAAGAGTACACGTAATTGATAGTCATTAGGCTCAAGATCTCACATGTAAACCTACCATAGTTAAGCAACATACTCCAAGATATACCCCTCTTATCAAAGTTAATCAAGTCAAACCGCATGAGTCTCAAGGAAAATTATGTAACAAAGGGCAAAGGAACTACAAATCGCAATGTCGAATACAATTTCACAAAACTCACACCAAGATAGGCCATACTTCAACACACAATCAACATGATCGATCAATCATCTGCCCTTGTATTCTTGTTATAAGAGGGGTTTTCACAAAATTTTATTCATTTTATTTAGCGGCAATAAAACTAACTATTAAACCAATAAAACATATAAAGGATAACAGAGAGAAAGGTTAGAAGTAGTACCTGGAAAACTTATGAATGCCCAACTCGATCACTTCTCCTTTTGTGATACGAAATCTGACCTATATGCTCTAAATCAAATGCTCTACTAAAAAAAAAATACGAAAGCAACCTAGTGAAATTATATGAAGTTCTATCTATATGATGCGAATGCAAGTAATGTCAATCGACCCAACCCTAGGATCCACAATTTCACTAAAAAAGCACCAAGCTCACCCCCCATGCTTGAGACTTTCATTGACCTCAATGAAAAGGACGCACAAAAAGAACAATGGAAGGGAAAAATTATGGTGCAATGGAAAGAAAAAAAGGGATAGACAATGGGATGACATACCCTTTTTTTTCCAAATACCTTGGGTTGCCTCCCAAAAAGCGCTTGTTTTAGATCCTTAGCTTGACCCTTACCTCAGACGGTAGACAATAGTGACTAGAGAGATGAACGAATAGAGACATGGAGTGCTGTTGTAGTGCCCAGTACCTCCTTGGTGCGATAAAAAATGCCATCAAGGTTAGTTGGGATCGGCAAAGGAAGATTAGGAAAGGTTACGGAACTCATATGGGGTTCTCCGTTCTTGTCAAACATCTTGACGTTAGAAACAGCTAAAGGAGGGGCGAAATGCATAGAAACTATAGGATAAGGGTGAATATCAAGGGCTATAGATGTTGTGTGTAAAGCGAAACAGAAATCTACCCTCTTCACACACAACTGAAAAGACATGGAGCCAACCTGCATGTCGATTACCACCCTGCCAGTAACTAAAAATGATCTTACTAGGATGATGAGGACTTGGGAGCTCTCATCCATATTCATGACAATGAAATCACATGGGATGATGAACTTACCCACCTGAATTGGAGCATCCTTCAGAAGACCTAAAGGTCACTTGATGGAGCGGCCTGGTAGTTGTATGATCATGATGGTGGATGTTAGGTCTAGCAATTTAAGCTTCTGGAAGAGAGATAGAGGCATAAGGCTTACACTAGCTCCCAAATCATAAAAGGCTCTCTAGATCCTTATATTCCCTATCTAACATGGGATGGAAAAGCTACCAGGATCTTGGAGCTTCAAAGGTGACTTGCTCTATAAGAGTGCATTAGAGGCTTCTCCAATGGGAGCCATTGATATGTCCCCATGGTTGCCTTTCTTGGAAAGAAGCTCTCTCAAAAATTTTAGATAAGTTGGAGCTTTTTTTAGAGCCTCCAAGAAAGGGGCATTCACATAGATCCTCCTCAGCACATTGAGAAATCTCACAAATCGAGATTCAAGCTTGGATAGCTTAGCCTATGCTATCCTCTGGGGTAAAGGGACAGGTGGCTGGTAGAGACGGGTTGGGGCCAAAGGACTAATCTTCCTATTAGAGCTCAAACTCTATTCTTCCTTCCTTCCATATGTTCCTACAAAATCAGGAACTAAAACTATCTCTTGCAGAACTATCACGAGACTCTCCTCTAACACCTCTTTCAATGTAGAAATGGCATTGATATAACCCTTAAGGTTAGTCTTAGGCTGACCTAGTAGATGCCCCTGAGGTCAGGATAGATGACTAACTTGCTGGGCAATTTGAGCGATCTGGGTGTCCGCCGCCTTCTAGTGGGAGGCCATAGCATCAAACTTAGAGGTCAGTTGATTAATTGACCCAGCAAAAGCTTCAGTAGTCTTGGTTTGGGTCACTATAAAATGCTCTATGACACTCTTCAAGTTGGATTTGGATTAAGGAGGTGGAGGGGGTGCGTTGTAGGGAGCTCTATATTGGAAACTGAGCAGCTTCATAGAACTCTTGGAATGAGGGTTAGGGTTTTCATAGAGAGGATTAGGGTGAATTTTCCAACCTCAATTGTAGGTAGTGGAGTGGGAATTATTTTATGGTGGGGGGTATTGCTATGCATAACGTTAGCATGCTCAATGGTAGAGGAAACATTGTAGCACTCAACATATGTGTGATCTTGTAAACCACAAGTCCCATAAAAAGAGAAACTCCTATTGAAGACCCTGAAGAACTACCCGGAATAGGAGGAGTACGCTCTATGTCAAGTTGTTGTGCCAACACCTTGCTGGCTAGAAGTGTCACAACATTGACCTCATACCTGCCACCGCTCCTCTTTGGGGTGGCTCTCTCACTCGACCAGTGGTAATTGTTAGAAGCCATCTCTTCCAATATAGCCTTTGTTGCTTTTATGGACTTCCCCATGAGAGTGCCTCCCTCTGCAACATCTACTGATATCTTCACTGACTGCTCTACCCAATTGTAGAATGTTTAGACTAAGAGCCAGTTAGAAACACCATAATGGGGGCACTGTTGCTGAAGGTACTTGAACCTCTCCTAAGCCTCATATAGGGACTCCCCATCCTTCTGAGCAAAGGAGCTGATGTATGTTCTCAGCCTTGCGGCCTTGCCAGGTGGGAAATATTTGTTGAGGAAGGCTTTAAAGAGAACTTCTCAAGTAGTGAATGTGTTGGGCTCCTTGTTCTGGAGTCAGTCACTAACTCTATCCTTTAATTAGAAAGGAAAGAGCCACAGTCGAATGGCATCGGTGGATACCTTGTTGAGCTTGATAGTATCACACTTCACAAAAAATTTGGGAAGATGCACATTGGGGTTGTTTGAGGGGTGTCCGCCAAAGCGATCCATCTTCAAGAAAGTCATAATGGTGGGGCTGAGCTTGAAGTTGTAAGCCTTAATCGCGAGGCTAACAATGGATGAAGTAATGCCCGATGCTTGCAGTAGGTTATAGTCTCGCAACACTCTTTTGTCTCGCTCAACCATTATGGCTTCTGCCTTCTTCTTTCTTTTCACTTCTCCACCTCGTTGTCGTGCGGTTGCTTTGATCTCAAGACTGAACAACATAAGGTTTTGATTCCCTTGGGTCCTCATGTGCATTTAAAACAAACACTACCCCAGCATAAACAGTGTCTAGCAAAAATAAAGTAGAGCTACAAACTATAAAAAGAAAAAATAAAATCCTAGTCTAGGGTATTCTAATCAGTTCTAATATTGAAAAGAACAAGTTTCGTGGCAAAGACGCCAAAAACTTGTTACATAAAATGCCACAAGTGTGTGATGCAGCTATAGCCAGTAATCGACAAGTACGAGTCATATCCGCAGGGAATTTGCTTTCAACTATAATTACTAATCAATCTACTCAATCTAGGCAAATCAAAGATGTAGGTTTGGATATAAACTAAGAGAATGGTAACAACTAAAGAATTAACTAAGATAGCAGAATAGTAAAACACCTATGTTGGAATTAATCACACGATTATGCAAGCAAATCAATTAGTAGCACTATCAAACAAACCCAGGCATGCATTATGAGTGGATAGATCGTTAATTAGGTCCATCCCCTCCCTCTCTCAAGGGTCAGTGACTAATCTTAAAACTATAGTCACCTATTCTCAGATGCTACATTCTCCATGTTTACAAACCATAAACTAAACAACATTCATAATAAATGGTTAGTCAATTCCTATTGATAAATTAAATAAAACTTACACTTATTAGTAGATTGAGTTACACGCAGCTAGCATGGTGAGAAGGTAATCCTTATATAACTTGAGGTAACACCAACAATCTTATGACTTGATTTATCTATTAAACAGCATATTACTAAACAACAAGAGCAATTATGTAGAGAACTCTACTCGGATAAATCCTCTTAACTTTTAGGACAAGTATCATACATTAGCAGAAATTAATTTCTTAAATCCCAACGCTATTATTTGAGTCAAACAAATAGTCTATACACATTAGGATATCCAAGAACTTCATAAGCAAATCAAAGAACTTTTGAATAAATGGTTAATCAAGAATAGTAATAGTTCTCACATTAATCCCGTTTTCATGGTGAGAAATCACGCTGAAGAAAAAAGAGAAAAATTTAAAATGGTAATCAATTATAAAAAGCATAATGATAATACTGTCTTTCATGGTTATTATATTCCTAACAAAACAGCTTTTCCAATAGAATTCAAGGAGCCTCTTGGTTCTCAAAAATGGACTGCAAAAGTGGATACCAGCAGATAAAAATGGATAAAAAAAACATTCCTTTAACTACTTTTAGTGGCCCTCAAGGATATTATGAATGGATGATAATGCCATTTGGTCTTAAAAATTGACCTCAAATATTTCAAAGAAGAATTGATAACATCTTTAAAGATCTTAATTACTGTTGTCTTCTTATCTTTTTTTAGACCATAGTACAGCACAAAGATGATGTCCTAACTGCCACCCAAAGAAGCATTGATCATGGTATTATTCTTGGTAGAAACAACTGCATTTTTGCTGAACAAGAAATAAAGTTTTTAGGACTAGTAATAAAAGTTGGATAAATCATTCTACAAAAGCATATTTTAGCAAAAATAGAAAATTTTTCTCAGAAGATTGAAGATAGGAAACAATTAGAAAGGTTTCTTAGATGTATTGCCTATGCTTCAGATTTCGTCAAAGACCTAGCCAAATTGAGAAAACCATTACAGCAAAAACATATGAAGGAAGCAAGTTGGATATGGACCTCTAGTGATTCAAACATTGTTCAAAATTTCAAAAAGATATGTAAAAATCTTCTTGTTCTTAATTTGTTTAATGAAGGAGGTGATTTAGTTCTTGAGATAGATGCCAACAATGAGTACTAGAGTGCAGTACTCAACATCAAAGAAGCAGAAAAACTATGCAAATATTGCAATGGAGGTTTTATAAAGTAGAGTGCAACCATCCTATGATGGAAAAATAAATTCTTATAATCATAAGGGAAATCAAAAATTTCTTAATCTTTTTAGCCCCAAAATCTTTTCTTATTCGAATTGATTGCAAAGGAACAACTAAATTTCTGGAAAAGAATTTATCAAATATACAAGCGTAAGGGCGACTCCTACATTGGCAATTATGGCTTAACTAGTTTTTTCTCTCTGTTAAACACATTTAGGGATCGAAGAATTCTCCAGCAAATGTAACTCGCCAATGGGGATCATCATAGCAGAACTCCTGCTGAAAAACGAGAAAATCCCAAATGAAATACCATTCTTGTTAGAACGAGTTTTTCCTTCTAGTACAATCCTTATAGACATTTTGGAATTTCATGTAAAAAAGTATATCACACTTTGGTTTACTGCCTTCTGCCTATCTAATAGTACAAAGATTCAATATTTTAGAGTTACAATGAATTACTTAAGGTGCCTTTATGATGTCCAAGGAAAAATAAGTTCCTATGTTCAAGAAAAATGGTTCAATGACTAGTTTGCAGCCTGCATCAACTACAATCATAATTATTCCTATGATATTTAGGAGTCATGGAGTACTATAATGTTCTCCCCTGATAGATCTAGAGTTGGTGGTATTAGATTTTCAGCAAATTCAATCTCTTTTGATGGCCCCATCATAAAAGGCTGGGAATATAGAATGGTAGCTTATCTCATAGAAATCCCAGATCTCAAGTACCCATTCGTCTGAAGACTATATTTCAAAAGTGTATATTTAAAAGGAAACATTAGATTCTTAAATCTCCTTATGGTCCAACAAAAATTCCATATGATAGAAGTCTATATGTCAAGATACATTGGGCAGTGATTGAGTATGAAAATGGACAGGCCAAATCAGCTCATTATCTTGATCAAGTAATCAATCTAGAAGATTCCAATGATCAACAACAAGAATTGTTTTCAAAGCGGCAAGAAGTAGTTAGTGATCTTACTTTAGCAAGAGCCAGTAGATTTTACAGCATTTATTATCAAATGTGGGCATTGATTAAACGAGGAATTATACTAATGCATTGAGGAATATTAATTTCACTTATCATAGTGATTTAACAAATATACGAAGGTAGAAGGAGCAATTTCAAAATACGTATTTGATTATCTCTTTGATGTTAGAGTTGAAAATTTTCTATCAGAAAAAGGAAAGGAATGTCTACATGAATCATTTAAAAAATAGGATCCAGAGCATCTTGAACTTGATGAAGATTTTGATTATTTTTTGGATAATTATGGACTAGAAAATATTATTGGAGATGAAGGAATGCAGAATCTCAATATAGATGGCTAGTTTTGTTAGCATTAAATGCTCTGAAAAGGTATTGTACCATTATTGTGTTATTTTATCAAGTGTCAAGTCAGTAAAATAATACAGTCTATCTTAATCTTATGAAAACATCTTGTAGTAGTAAGTGTACAGAAGCCATTAGGGCATCCTATGTGTTCCCTCTCTTCTATAAAAGAATAAGTTGAGTGTTATAAAGGGACACAGTCATTTAAGCATACTTAAGCAAAATAGATACCAAGAATCTCCATTTCTCTATGAGCAAGCATCTATAATGATCTTAGTAGTTTAAGTCTCGCTTTAAATCCTTCCATTATAATATTTCCACCTTCAAACTTTTAATAAAAGAAGTTTCCCAATAGGGAATGTTATTCTATTGAACCTTATGTCTTAAATATTATGATTTCTGTATTAAAATGTCACAATCATTAAAAAATACAAGAACTTGATTACTGACCGTAGTCCGAGGTAGAAAATGAAATGGATTTGTCTTGTATCTGATCTAAAGTGTGATTGAGATTAGCAATCTTTGTAAACTGGAAGCTAGAGAAACCTTAAGACTCAATGCCGACTAAATTCAAGTAATGGTCAAAACTCTCTAATTAAGCTTTATCATTTTGCTAAGCATGGTGGGCCTATAATTCTAAAAAAATATAATATTTATGATATAAGTAATATATTGTGATAACTAGTACCAGTAAAGTCATTATAAGAAGTTAAATATTGATACAAGCATGGTTTCTTAAAAAAGCACAAAAATTTTATTATTTACATGTTGAACCCCATTCTGGGCCAGAAATAGAAATTTCATAAAGTTGTAGGTCATAAAGATAAATATTTGTCATCTAGAAATTATTTAACCCAAACAATTGTACGAAAGCATTTACCCAAAACTAAGGAGTCCTAAAAATATCTTTCCAAAAACGTGAGGTTAGTCAATAATTACACCAAACCTTAGGGGACCAGAAAGTAATTATTTCAATAAAAAAGGGAACAAATACAATTCAAACACATAACACCAGCAATAGTAGAGATTTCATTTCGTAATTTTTTTGTTGGTATTAAAGGATTAATAGCAATAAATCTATCGTATCTATTACAAAAAATTTTTCTAATGCTCTCTAGTGCGTATATTCTAAAGAAATACCAACAATCATAATTTTTAAAATTTTTATCTACCACTAGAAATTTGTTGCAAAAAGGCATCTTTTTTGTAGTGCTTGTAACTTATTGAATATGTTCAATGACAATTCCAAAAACATATATTTGATGCATAAAGGTGTCAAAAGGTGAAATATCGTGCTTAATATTCTAGATTTAGCTTTCCATTTAAGATTGAAATCATTACAGAAAGACAACAAATTCAACAATGGATGACTCACAATCACAGTGACATACCTTCAGAGGTCAGACACTAAATTTGCAATAAAAAAAAGAGGGTAGATAACTTGAGGCTCGTAGAAGAGGCAATGGTGATAAAGATCGATGCCAACGCAACACAAAAAGCTAGAATAGAGTTCTTCGAGTCCTGAAACTCCGCCGAAGATTAGAAAGGCTTTGAGTGAAGATGACTAGTGTTGCGGCGGAAATTCGTCTAGACTCTTGATGCAGAGCAAGAGGGGTCCCTTAATCCAAACCTAATCCAAGATACTATCCATACTAGAGGAGATCAAGGCAGACAAGTTCAAGCCTCACAAATTCAAGCTTTTTTCTCACTCTCAAGTCCAAAACTGAGCATGATTTTGGATAGTTTGTTTATGGATGATTCTACGACATTCTATGGATGTGTCCTACTTTGTTGGACTCCCTAAGGTGTCTACTTTTGCAAAGGACACTTAGTTTTAGCCTACGTATTAGGCATTTTGCTATGTTGGCCCAAACATACAGGTTATGCAAGATTAGTTCAATTACGTCTGTCTTGGAAGATTAGATTGGTTCACCACCTAAAACCTGATTGGGGGTCAATTTTTTAGTTCAATATGACATCCAACATCCTAAGGTACTAAGACATGCAGAGAAATCAAGGTTAAGTCAAATTCTTCATGAGGATTCAACTACACTAAATTGACCATTGCAGTTTGGGCCCTTCTTGGACTTGTTTTGAGCTTCTGGATGATTCTCTTACCTAAACTAGATTTAGGGCTGATTTTTCTTTAATGTGATTATGAACATCCTAAGGAATCCATGCATGCATTAAAATTAGTTTTAAATCAAGTAGAGATTGGAGAACCAATTTGATCAAGTTTAGTGCTACACCAAGTTGATTAGGAGTAATTGAGCTATTTTGACTTTGTGATGGTCTTTCCTTAAGGGAAGGGTTTGTGATCTACCTACTTGCTTTCTTGGATACTTGATCAGCCAAAAACATAATCATGAGCACTTTCGTAGCTTTGGAAGGAACTTGGCTAATCACAGCAAAGGAAAAGATATGCTCTACTATTTCGCTCTCCTCCATGTGCAAGTGGCCTTTGAGAGTTTTCACTACATGTTTAGGTTGAGTTTAATGTAATCAATACATGTATTAGCTAGAATATGGTTGTAATTAGTTTAGCTAATATTCTATTAGCTTTGTTTAAGCTTAGTTAGGGGTTTCCTAATCATAGAAACCTACTCAGCGGCAAGGATGAATATGTATAAGTGCCCCCTTGGTTTCTTATTATAAACACACTTGATGAATGAAAGCTTTGCTTGTGTTTTAAACACTCTCTAAAGAAATCTCATGTTAATCACTCCAGTTTGGTTATTAATTTGAATGGTTTCCTTTAATCTAAGCTTGGTGGCATTGCCTTTAGAGTTTAGAGGGTGGATTCCTTACTTAGTGGGTGGTTGAGCCTTTATCACATTCATATCCCCTAGTTCTATTTATGACTTCATTGTTGTTCCAAAAGTGAGCCCACGACCCAAATTGGAAAGTTGTTTGCTTGAGTTTTCCTCAAATTCATGCACCAACTGCATAGGCTTGTAGATCCATGACTTCGAATGGAAAAGAGCATGAGACCAAAAGTTATGGGATTTTCCCAAATATGGGCGCACAGATCTAGCAAAGCAGGCGAGTAGACTTCCCAATTGCGATTGGGCTGTGTTCTCAGAGATTCATGGAACCTAGGGTCAGCTCCAGATAGTTTAAGGCCAAACACTAAAGGACAATGATGAACCTCGATTATGGAGAAGAAATAGGCCAGATCGTAGCAAGAAGATTAGATTGAAGCAAGAAAGGGTAGATTCAAGAGAAAGAGGCAAATGAGGCACAAATCTGGAGGCTTTTTCTTCTTCCTACACTGAGACATTAGGGTTTGAGCAAAGGAAACTAAGAGCATCTCTCTCTAGAGTGATCTATTTCTCAGACCAGAGAACAAATCTGGACAACGCCTTACTATGAGACATAAGGATGTATTCATCGGGAAACCTCACAAAAACCCTAACAAAATTTCTTGAAATGAAAATAAAAGACAATAAAAAAATGGGATGGTTACAGATGGGAAGAAGAAAACAAAAAAAATACAAACGTAAGCAAAGATATGTCAATTAGATTTTTTGGGGAAAGAAGAAGAAATTAAAAAAAACGAGGGAACAAAGAGACAATAGGAGTGAGAGGTGGCTATTTGGATTGGAGCTTGCTAAAACCGCCACAACAAAACACATTTTTTCCATTCTTCTTTACACTCGCATATACACATATACATATACATATTTTTTTATTTTCTTCTTTATCTTTGGATTGCAGAGGGAACAAATTGAAAATACATATGTGTGTGCGTATATATATCCACACACACACACACACACACACACACACATATATATATATA
>NCQV01087535.1:0-14343 GCA_002740545.1 Lophocereus schottii
CAGCACAGTATGCAAAGCTTATTGCACTACTAAACAAACATGATCTTAAAACATCCCCTTCAACACCAAAGGAGGCATCCAGTACAGTTATGTTGGCAGGTAAAATGTACTGTTTTTCTACTTCAAAACCTGAACTAAAGTGGATTATTGATAGTGGTGCCACTGACCATATTACCCCTCACCTACAATATTTCTCTTCATACAAACCTCTTGCACAAGATTCTTTCATAACTATGCCTAATGGTCAAAAAGCCAAGATTCATCATATTGGCACTATTTAGCTTACTCCTTCCTTAACTTTGTGTAATGCTCTGCATGTCCCAGATTTTCACTATAATCTGTTATCTGTAAGCAAACTAGCTAAACAATTAACTGCTCATGTTATTTTTACCCCTGCTGCTTGTTACATCCAGGACCTTTCAATGAGGTAGCCTTTGGAAATTGGTAGAGAAATTGATGGTCTGTACCTTGTGGATCAGAATTCCTGCATTTCAAGTGTGGCTAGCAGTTCCATTCATTCCTTACAATATATATCTCCTCAGCCTTTATTTCAGTCAAGCAATAGTCCTGTATTTTCATTTTCTTGTCAATTGTGTCCCCTAGAACTATGGCATTACCAGTTAGGCCACATGTCTTTTGATACTATGAAACACATCAATGTTGTCTCTGCTTGTAATTCCAAACATTAGTCTATATGTCAAGTGTGCTATCAAGCTAGGCAACATAGATCTCTATTTCCTATTAGCAAATCATGTACCTCACACATTTTTGAAATGTAACATGTTGATATTTAGGGCTCTTGTGCTACTTCCACTTACAATGGTTATAAGTATTTCATAACCATTGTCGATGACTTTTCAAGAGCAACTTGGACACATCTTCTATCTCATAAATCCAATGCTTTCCCTATCCTCAAATCTTTCATTTCATTTATTCAAACTCAATTTAAAGCCACTGTTCAGACCATAAGATCTGACAATGGCCAAGTTTTGTGATGATTCTGCTCTTGCCTTTTGTGCATCACATGGCATTCTTCATCAAACTTCTTGTACAGGTACTTCCCAACAGAATGGAATTGTAGAAAGAAAACATAAACACCTTCTACAGACAGCTTGAGCTTTGCTTTTTCAATCCCAGGTTCCCATTATTTTCTGTGGAGAATGCCTTTTAACTGCCATATGCCTCATTAATAGAATGCTATCCTCTGTCCTCATTACAAAACTCCATATGAAATCCTACATGGTCAACCCCCTTCATACACACACTTAAAAATCTTTGGTTCCCTATGCTTTATTTCCACTCCTAAACACAACAGCGATAAGTTTGCCCCTAGAGCAAACCCTTGTTTTTTCTTAGGTTACCCTTATGGAAAGAAAGCTTACAAGATTTATGATCTCAAATCTAAGAAAGTACTTTCTAGCAGAGACATTCATTTCTATGAAAAATATTTCCCTTTTCATCATATCACGTAATCATCTCCATCTTATCCATTGCCCTCACCTATTTTCTTAAACTATGACCATATCCCTAACTTCTCTAACACCACTACTCCCTCTTCTTCTATTACTTCCACAGCTTCATCTCTTTCCTTACCTCATTCTCCTCTTTCCTCTCCACAAATATCCTTTGCCTCTCCACCAATATCATATTCCACTTCCAACAGTCCTCATCCTTATTCCACTAAACCTCCTCATTCCATGATTCCTCTTTCTTCTCATGATCATTTTCCTCCTCTAAGGAGGTCTGCTAGGCCACATAGAACACAAGTTCATTTAAAGGACTACATCTGTTGTAGTGCAGTTTCTAGCAACTCTACTGATCCATTTGCTGCTTCTCATCTCTCCCATTTCTGTAGTCTTTTGCAATTTCATAATTTACCTATTAATTCTCCTTTTGATTCTAAGTTTTTTCTTTCTTTAACTAAACCAACCTCTTGCCAACAAGCATCATTGGCTCCACTTTGGGTTAAGGCAATGGAGTCTAAAATACAGGCTTTACGTGCCAATAATACCTGGACTAAAGTTGACCTCCCCTCTGGCAAAGAAGGTATTAGCAGTAAATGGGTTTACATGATCAAATTTAAGGCTGATGGAACTATTGAAAGATATAAATCAAGGCTAGTAATCAGAGGTAATACTCAGCGAGCAGGCATTGATTTCACAGAAACCTCCTCTCCTATTGTAAAGATGACAACAAGCAAGGTTATTCTTGCTATAGCTGCTCATAAGCATTGGCAAGTTTTCTAAATGGATGTGAATAATGTTTTCTTTTATGGTGATTTGTATGAGGAAGTTTACATGAAGATGCCTGAAGGTATTCCAAACCCCTCTAACAAGGTTTGCAAACTAGCTAAATCTCTATAAGGTCTTAAACAAGCATCTAGGCAATGATCTGCTAAACTTGCACAGTTACAAGCAACAAGGCTACCTTCAATCCAAATATGATTATTCCCTTTTCTTAAAATCCATTGGTACATATTTCACCATTATGGTTGTTTATATTGATGACATTCTGGTCACCGATTCCAATCCTGATGAAGTTGTAGGACTTAAACAGCATCTACACTCTTGGTATTAAGGATTTAGGCTAATTGCATTATTTTTTGGGTTTTAAAGTGAGTTATCTTCCTGAGGGGATCTCTTTATCTCAGAGGAAATTCACTCAAGACTTATTATTGGATAAATGGGGTTTGTTACTGCTAAGAGTGTTGCAACACCTCTACACCTTTATTGGAAATTGACCCTTGATGAAGGTGATCTCCTCCAAGACCCTTCTTATTATAGGACTATGATTGGGAAGTTGAATTTTTTGACTCATTTTCAACCAGATATTTCCTTTGCTATTCAAACTCTCAATCAATTCATGCAATCTCTAGGACTACACATTTACAGGCTCTTGAACATACTCCACGATATTTGAATGGCACTTCTGGGCAGGGTATTCTTCTCAATGCCACTGGTCCTATGGATTGCAGGCATTTAGTGATAGTGACTGGGCTTCTTGCCCCTTTTCCCGTAGATCAGTCACTAGATATATGATTTTGTTAGGTCTTCTCCTATCAGCTGGAAATCTAAGAAACAACTACTATTTCCAAGAGTTCTACTAAAGCTGAATATAGGGCTATGTCCCAAGCTGCTGCTGAAGTCACTTGGTTAGTTAGGCTTCTCTCGGAGCTTGGCCTTTCTCAATTAGGGCCTGCTACTCTCCATTGTGACAATCAATCCACTCTGTAAATTGCTAAGAATCCTGTATTTCATGAGCGAATCGAACACATCGAATTAGATTGTCATTTCACCAAGGACAAGGTCCTTAAAGGCCTATTATAGCTTGCCTACATCCCAACTTTTCTTCAACTGGCAGACATATTGACAAAGGTCCTTCCTTCGCATCAGTATAAGGAGTTGTTATCCAAGCTGGGAATGGTTGAAGATATCTCTTCCCCATCCTCAGCTTGAGGGGGGTGTTGAGGATATTCCTCTATCAGATTTACATTAGGTTGTTGAGTTGGGTATTTAAGGTTGTTAGGTGGTTACAAGCTAATCCAGATGCCTAAACACTTTTCCCGCCTCTTCTTTCATTTAGTTTCTGGACATCACCGTGTACGTGTATGGATGTATGCTTCACGGATTAATTATCAAGAATAATACAAAATACTCTATTTCACGCTTTCTCTCTTCTTTTATTGCGTTAATATTATCATGGCACATGGGGAATTTTTTCCGTCCTTTAAAAGTAACGTGCATTTCGCCACTTCCACGGGTACCAAAGTGTTGTCAAGAATTTGGTGCTCTATCACCATGCTTGCCAGTTACACTAGCCAAGATGGATTCCTTGACCAATGCAGTAGATTGCGCCGCATTCACCCTTTGCTCGCCAAGAAGTACAACCCACCTTTGCGCTTGGGGAATCTCATAATAAATGACTAATATGTTTGATATCCTATTCACAAAATCCATAATAATCCTTATCTGAAAAGCCCTGCTTAACCCGATTCACATTGGTTAGAACTTTGTCACGAAGAGCAAGCTAAGTGAATAGTCACACCTGCTGAGATGAGGCCACTCACCAGACCCATCTCCAAGTTCCATCCTATGGCGCTGTGCTCTCATTCTGGGTAATTGGTAAAGCTAATTTAAGCTTGAATCTTCCCGAGCTAATACATGGCCAAAAGAAATTATCATCAATACCTTCCTCCGCCAACTTATTTATAAGCTTTATAGGTTGTCAGACTTTCATTTGAGTTTGAAAAAGTATAAATTGTGCACGATTTGATTTTTGTGTAAGCTAAAGTGAGTTATAACGCTTATGTTAACTAAATTAATTAAGCCTTATTCTCTCTAGGATGGTAGTAACATCCTAACCTTATTTTTCCACGGTATTAGCTATTAAAGTTCAGATAATTAAGATTGTTGGGTGATTATAAGTTAGGGTGTTACATTATTTGAGCTTATAAGTTAGGGTGTTACATTATTTGAGCTTTTTAAGGATAGGAGTTGGCAGCAAGTTAGCAAAAGAACCCCATCTCCATCAGCTGTCACAGTTGCAGTAGTCCAGCACCTTGCAGTTTAGTTTAGTCGCTGGCACATACCCTGCGCTGTAAACAAGCAAACGTTTAGAGTCATCCCATTTATCCACCAAAACCTAATGGACCTCCCATCCCCAACCACCGTGCACATGCCTTATTGCGAGACGTGGAAGGATTAGATGTGGAGACTCGCTCATTCAAGGGTAATAAATCTCTTTCCCTATAATACTTCTGCCTCAAAATCCAAGCCCACAAAGTGTTGGGCTCCTCAATCAGCTGCCAACCTAATTTCATGAGATGAACACGTATAATTGTCGTGTAGCACGGATTCCTAGGCCTCCAACTTCCTGGACCACATCACTACCTCCCACAAGACTAAGTGAATTTTTCAGTCTAGAATCGTGCCTTCCCATAAGAATTGTCTAGTCTTCCAATTAATTTCATTACATAACGACCTAGCAATCCAGTTACTTGCATCACATAAGATAAGATGACAGTGGTAGTTGTTTGAATAAGGTGGATTCTATGCCAGCTGGTGATAAACACTTTACTTTCTGACCTGCATTAGTTTGTCAACTCGATCAGTGAGCCCTTGATATATACTTTTTGCTACTCGCCCATGGATGGTGGGCACACCCGTTTATTGGCCCAAATCTTTAGTCCTTGCATCTCTATGGTCACACATACTCTAGTTACAGTGCCCTCATTTGTGCTGCTGAAAAGAAAATGTTCAACTTCACCACACAGACTTTCTGACTTGAGGCAGCACAAAACCTCTGAAGGCAGCCCTTGACCGAAGGCTATACTTGATTTTGTGAATAACACTACATCATTAACAAAAATTAGGCTAGATACTTTCAGGCCACTTGTACTAATTAGGAAATGCCTCCAATATTTTTTTTGAACTTCCCCTTCAATCAACAAAGATAGCTTTTTAGAGCGTGCCACAAAGACGTATCAGAGATAGCGAGTCTCCCTGCTGAGTCCTCTATTTTTAATTATAGTAACATCATTATCAATTATATAGCTAATGTTCACCGCTTAAATGTCTAATACCTACAAATATTGGACAATTATTGTATTTAATTTTATGTAGTGAATAATATTGGTTTGGCTAATATTTATTTATTTAAAAAGATTATGTGGGTTTAGGTAGGTGATATGAGTATAATATTTTAAACTGATGTGCATATAAATTTATATGCATGATCACATACTTGTATAACATTGTAATGGTTAGTAAATCTACTATTAATGCTCGATCAGTACACAACATACTAGTGCACCAAAAATTTGAACAACTTAACAAGATAAATTTGTAGTATTTGTTGTTGCTTACTAGTTATTCAATTTAAGTAAAGCTCACTAATAACAATAAAAATAATAATTATAACAATAACAACAAGAACAATAACAATAATTCAGTGAGCCAAACCTAAGTATATAGATTTTAGTGTGAGAAAGTTGTGCAATATTTTTAGTGAATCGAATTCGTATGGTCAATAACATGTTTAATGAGCTTATACGATATTTTTAGTGAGTTGAAATCTGATTATGCAAATGCTCTTGTACAACAGTTGTATGACACAACAACTATACAACCTCTAATCAAATATAGTAAGTTTTATTCTCCCTAAAGGACCACTAAAGTTAAGTTTTGCTCGAAACACATTCACTCTTGGTTTTTTTTTGAAAAAAAACTCGTGACAATATAATGAGTCAATCAGCATTCAAGTGGAGCACTTTGAATACTCTGTTCTTTAGATGTATGCGTCTCTTTTGGCCCTCCATAGAATTAAGAAAAATCACTACGATATCTTGTCAAAATATTTGTATTTCAAAACATAAATGCTTTTTAATGCAGCACGCAATGCATAGGCTCCCTGTATAGATCTTTCAAATTTTCATTTGAATTACAAATTAATATTTTTGAGGAAAAAATGTAAATATTTATAAAACATATGTATTTTTATTCAGTAAGAAACATGCTTTACGTAATGTAAAGAAAATATTTTGGCAAAGAAATTCATAGTAAATTTTCCTTAGATTAATCCATAGCGACAGGTCTAACAAAATGTCCAACTTATCATTCTCCAAAACGAGAGAGAAGGAACAGAAAAATCAAATATAGAGGCTAATATGAGCCAAAGGTTCTAAATTTGGGTTGAAAATTTGGCTTTCTGACTGAGAAAGAAAAAGAAAAGAAACAAAAAAAAATCACAAGCGAGTCATGCATTAAAAGAGATGCAACCAAGTCTTTTTTTTGCAACAATTTAGTGCTATTTTTGGAGGGAAAAGGAAATGGGTGAAACTAAAGGAGGAATATAAATTACCAAACTACCGTTAATGAAATTATCAGAGGAAATAGAAAACTGTGAGAAGGAAATGGGAATATTTGGGGTTTCATGTTTGCTCTCTCTCTCTCCATTTAACCTCAAGAATTCCATCAACCCTCCCCACACAGCCTGTGCTCCTTCACCTCTCTCAACCTCTCCACTATTTTATGTGAAAGTGTAGGGAATTCAAGGTGACTTCAGTAGTTTTTAGCACAGATCTAGAAATAGGTGAGAAGAATAGAGTGAGGCAAGGTATGTAGTGGTCCAGCTTTAGCAATGCATCAACCATTTCTCTACCTCTCTACTATTTCTAANGAAGGTGGGGAGCATATAATAAAGGTAACTGATTAATGTGAAGAGGAAGGAGTGGAAAAATCTGATGTGGGTAGACCACTACAACTAGTTGGGTATACAACATCTATGTCATACTTGGTAGTAAATGTCAGTTATATGTTAATAGAATGAGCATGTTGGCATTATTGTTATTATTGTGAATAGTAGTTGACTGGGTATACATGTATGCCATGATTTTGTTGGCTGTCTACCATGGTGGTAGGGTTATCATTGCTATATAATCTAAATCGCATGGAAATATAGTAAGGATTGTGTGCCATAAGAATGAAGCAAGGTAGACATTCAAAGAAAAAAAAATTGTACTAATAAGCAGACTTGTAAATTGTAGGGGATAGATACAGGATAGATGTGAGACAGATGTGTAACCTAATATAATAGGGGTATACTAATTGTATGTCATTGTAGTCTTTGTTGTTGTAATTTATGACAATGACTTATTTGTAACTATAGAACCAAAATGTGTAGGTGATGTTCAACTCATGTACGATGAGGCCATATTTCGCAGGTTTAGTGGTTGTATCCAACATCGTTGTTGAACCCTACCGTAGTGTCATGTTTACTATGGTAAGCCATGACTACACCTCGGTATACGTACTGTCTATCTTGGAGTACATGGACAGTGTGTGAGGATGTGCACCCTGTTGTGGAAAGTCGGACATGTTGATGCCAATTGGTGATGCTGTACGAGTTGAACATTCGGGAGATGGTTCAAACGAGACTAGCAAAACATGATGGTTTGATATACATTTTGTTAATTACACGTATTTTTAACCTAGTTATGCAAGAGCTCTGCTAATTGTATGCCATTAGGGTCTATCTTGTTTGAGTTTGTTGAACTGATAAATATATTGCAGCACAACCAAAATGTTAAGGTATTATATAACTATATGAGACGAGGTAACATTTTGTTGGTTTAGTGGTTGCATGAATTATCAATGTTGACCCACTCCCCGTATAGTGTTTTCCATGGTAAGGAATGAAATCTCAGTATACATAGTGTATTTCTGGGACTGAATCGATACTGTGTGGCAATGTGCACCCTTGTGTGTACCACTGATGAATGATCATGTACAAGCAGTCCGAATTTCTTATTGAATCAATTATGGTCGATAAATATGTCATCAATTAAGGTGGCTTGTCAGTTGACAATTATTTTGCATGCATATGCAGTGATATATACAAACATATTACCCTTTAGAAAAACAAATGAAATATTGCCATTTTACAAAATGATCTGCTATCATGTAGGACCTGTTACTAACGTGTCTTTAAATGTACAGGAAAAAATGCTTTATAAATTTATACTTTTTACCACTCTTCATGCACTCATTTACCTTAGTGTTATTTAAACGAAAACAAGGTAAACCTTATAGTTCCCATTAATAGTGAGTGGAAGTTGGTTATACATAGAGGAGCTTAGAGATGCGATGTAGTTGGTTTAAAATTTATATACCGAGGAGCTTAGTGATGCGAGGTAGTAGTTTAAAAATTTATTATATGCACATTATGAGTGAAGTCGATGCTTGTTAATCGATGTGAAAATTATGTGTGTCCCTTTCTAAGAAACATGCTTCATTAAACAGATTACTATTTGCACCAACCACTCAACCATTATGAATTAACAGCACTCAATGATACTTTTTGGGAGCCATTTGTATTGCATCATTTACTATATAGGAATGATAAGCAGTACATATAATGTTTACCACATGTATGCCTAGGTAGACATATATTAAACAAAAGGTAAAGCTAATGAATCGAGTAGAGCTAGTTCTCTCAATTGGGGGGAATCTTACGAGAAATAGTGTATGTAAGTATCAATTTTATGTTTACCACGATAATAAAGAAGTAGTCACTAGTCAACCAACACTGAATTGTAGGTAAACCATTTCAATATGGATTGTCTGGGGGGGTATTAAAATTTTACTCAGAAGATATGACATGAAGATGGATTGATCATGGAACATACACATAGCATGAAGGAAATATTCATTGAAAATCACATCACCTAAGAGAAAGTTAAACAATAAGTAATTACTATGTGAGATGCACGACATCTACACAAAGTACACTAATAACTGCTAAAGTTGTTTATGGTGCATCATTAGCATAATCTCTATAAACATATAAGAAAATGTAGGGCACTCAGTTCAATGAATCAATTTAAGCTATAATATGGACATGAAGTACAGAATTAATTGAATATACAAAACGACAATTTTGTTTACATCAAGCAATGATGTATGCCCCTTCCTATCAATCGTGCTTCATTAAAATGATTTCTATTTGCACCAACCAATAAACTACTATTTATTTACTGTAAAATGATTTCTATGGCTTTAAGTGTGCACCGATTTCGAATCAGAACATCAACTTATGCTTCTACCTGCTTCTCAACTCCCTTAGGAATGGTAGTTGTCACTCTCACTTCTCCCTACTTAGGGTGACCCTGACCTTCCATTACACGCTCCCGTGCCTCGACTATTTTCCCTTCTCCGCTTCAACTAGATTATGCTTCATTCCTTCATTTGTGGTAGACTACAACTGGCAATATTTACTACCTCTATTCTCTTTGTCATGCATCTTCTTTGATCACATCTCCCTATGACACACTTACACTACTTGACTTACCTCGTCTTCCAAAGACACTGATGGACTGCTCATCGTATTTGCCATTTCTTCATTTACATAAGCACAGCCACTTCGCGAACTCTCCATTTCCAAAGTCCTTTCAGTTACATATGTGACTTCCTTCATAAGGTGTTTGCATTAGTTTCCGTACACTCTACAACTCCGTTACGTACACCTGGAAAACACTTACCGTTACATGCACACTACACTGAGCATGTAATTCCATCACTATCATTATGAGATTCTCTTTATCAACTATTCACCCCATTAGGTGAGGGGGTCTCCACAAAAATTGCTTTTCAAAATTTACCCACTAAGTCCACAATGTCTACTAGGTTTACACTTCCTGCAATGTAGGTACCCATTGCAAGTCATTACATATATCTATACATAACATTGGAAACGACACATTCCCTAAATTTACTATCAAATTTGACCCCCATGGTTAAATCACCAACTTCCCTTATTTATCTCATGTCAACATATACTTATTCCCCCATTGTTAAATCAACACTTATTCTGGGATTTCAGTCAACCCAATCACTATACTAAGTATACCTAGGCACACATATATGGACATCTAGGTAAACTTTAGAATCTGGTATACAATATCTTGGTTTGAAGCCTATCAATAGCATGCCTTAACATTCCCACAATGAAGTACTATTATAACAGTTACACTTTACCAAATTCATTCACTTCCACAAATATATTCCAACACGTATGTATTTTATACTCAAAAAATTGTAATAATCTCATTATGCATGATCATCTTTCAATATTCAAATACTCATTATGCAATTTAATACTTACACTTCTTGATAAGTTCAAGTGTAGCTATGTAGTAGCATAATGACACAACCCTACTACGATTTTTACAAGTCTGCCTATGAATACACTTTTTTTTTCCTTTGGATGTTTGCCTTTGTTCACTCTTATGGTGCACGATGCTCACTATATTTCCATGCCATTTGGATTACATAACAACAATGATCCTACTCCCATGGTAGATAGTCAACAAAATCATGGCATGCAGATATACCTAGTCAATTACTATTCACAACAATAACAAAAATGACAACATGCTCATTCTACTAACATATAACTGGCATTTACCACCAAGTATGACATACGTGTTGCAAACCCAACTCGTTGTAGCGGTCTACTCGTCTCAGAGTTTTTCAGTCCTTCCTCTTCACGTCAACCAGTCACCTTCATCATATGCTCCCCACCTTCATCAGAAATAGTAAAGGGTTACAGAAAGGATTGATGCGTTATTAAAGTTGAACCACTATGTACCTTGCCTTACTTTACTCTTCTCATCGATTTTTAGATTTGTGCTAAAAAACACCGAATTGACCGTGAATTTACCACAATTTCACATAAACAGTGGAGAGGTTGAGAGAGGTGAAGGAGAAGAAGTTGTGTAGAGAGGGTTGATGGAACTCCTAAGGTTGAATGGAGAAAGAGAGCAAACATGAAATCCTAAATATTTTGACTGCCTTCTCACAACTTCCTATTTCCTCAAATGATTTTATTGAAGGTAGTTTGGTAATTTATATTTCTTCTTCTACTTTACCCACTTCTTTTTCCCTCCAAAAGCAACACATTATTGCAAAAAAATAACTTGCCTGCACCTCATTTAATGCATGACTTGTAAATTTCCTATCAAAATATGGCAAATATCATTGCTATTGATCCAAAAAACTAGCTTGATGCTAGCTATTTAGGTTTTTCGTCGCTCCCAACACACCTAATGACCTCGCATGTATGTAAATTTGCAATTATCTTTACCTTCTACTACTAATTCCTATTGGTAATGGATGTGGTGATTAAGAATTCAAAGCAGAAGAAGAAAAGTGTCGGAGATCCTAGAGTTAAATTGTGGAATCTTACTATAGAGAATGCCACTATATTAGTAGAGAAGATTAAAGCAGATGAGAGTTGGAAGCAAGCGGAGAATGCGGATACATTGTGGGAGACAATGGCTAAGAGCATTCAAAGGTCAGCTATGGTGATCTTGGGGATCTTTGTAAGGGGTGGCAGCAGAATAAAAGGAGCTTGGTGACAGAGGGTTAAGAAGAAACAAGATACATATAGCGCTCTAATTGGTAGTAGATTAGATAGAGAAAAAGAAGTTAATGTTGTTAGGTATTAGGAGGCTAAAAAGATAGCAAATAAAACTATCACTTTAGCAAAGAACAATGCATATGAAAGGTTATTTTAGAAGCTTGGGACTAAGGAAGGGGAAAAGGATGTCTTCAAGTTAGTAAGAGCTAGGGAAAAGAAAACAAGAGACCTTATGAAATGTAAGGTGCATCAAAGGAGATGACGGTAAGACTTTAGTAGAGGATACTAAAATAAGAGAGATATGGTGGAGTTACCTCTCTAAGCTCTTTAATGGCAAGTTTAGTGAGTACTTACAGAGAAATAAGAGAGGGGCTCTGGAGGAGCAGCAAAACCATAGGTTTTGCAGTTGGTAAAGATGATGTTCGAGACACATTAAGAAAGATGAAAATTGGAGAGGTTGTGGACCTGAAAGTTGGTAAAGATGATGTTAAATACACGTTAAGAAAGATGAAAATTGGAAAGGTTGTGGGCCCGGACTATATTTGTGTGGAAATATAGGAGTGTTTTGGTAAAGAGGGGATAGAGTGGTTAACAGGACTTTTTAATGTCATTTTTAGAATTGTAAAGATGCCTCACGAATGGAGATCTAGTACAATCATCCCGCTTTACAAGAACAAGGATGATATTCAAGATTATAATAATTATAGAGGTATTAAATTGTTTGGTAACACTATGAAGTTGTGGGAAATGGTGATTAAGGGCAGGTTGAGGAAGGAAACTGGTTTGGTTTTATGCTAAGTAGATCGACTACGGAAGCAATTCATAAGGCTCATAGAAGTGTATAGGGATAGAAAAAAGGATCTCCACATGGTGTTTATAGATCTAGAGAAAGCGTATGATAGAGTATCGTGTGAGGTGTCATGGGAGTGTTTAGAGAAGAAAGGGGCGTCAGAGACCTATATTCGAGCTATCAAGGATATGTATGAAGGAGTAAAACCAAATGTAAGGACCTCAGGAGGAGACACATATGACATTCCTATTGATATTGGGCTCCATCAAGGGTCAGCGCTAAGCCCGTTCCTTTTCACTGTCATTATAGATGTACTCACAAAAGGGACTCAAGAGGAGTTACCATAGTATATGCCATTTGCTAAATATATTGTTCTCATTAATGAGACTATGAATGTCTTAACAATAAGTTAGAGCAACGGAGACATACCTTAGAATCTAGGGGATTTAGATTAAGCAGATTAAAGACTGAATACTTAAAATACGGGTTCAATGGTGAGGAAGTGGATAGTGTGTCAATACCAGGGGCTGAGAAGGTCAGGTATTTAGGCTCGATCATTAAGAAGAAAGGAGATATCGATGAAGATATTAACCAACGTATTAGAGTGGGATTGCAAAAATGGTGGAGTGCTTTCGAAGCATTACGTGATAAGAAAATTCATGTTGGATTCAAAGGAATGGTCTATCATGTGGTAGTCAAGCTAGCTATGTTATATGGTTTAGAGTGATGCCCAATCAAAAAGCCTCAAGTCCAAAGGTCGATAGTAGCAGAGATGAGAATGATTCGATGGATGTGTGTATACATAAGATTAGATAGAATTAGGAATATAGTAATTAGAGAAAAAGTACAAGTTGCACCTATAGAAAATAAAATGAGGGAGACTAGGCTAACATGGTTTGGCCATGGTAAGAGGAGGAGTGGGAATGCACCAATGAGGAGTTATGAGACTATTAGCCTTTCTAGGTGTAGAAGAGGTAGAGGACAATTAAAGACAACTTGGAATGAGCTGATTAGAAACGATTTGAAATTTATAGGTCTAATGAAGGACATGGCTTAGGATAGAAGTATGTGGAGATCTAGGATTAAGGTTGCAGATCAAAGGCAGTGAGCTTCTAGTCCTCCCTT
Organism: Lophocereus schottii; assembly: GCA_002740545.1. Classification (NCBI taxonomy): domain Eukaryota; kingdom Viridiplantae; phylum Streptophyta; class Magnoliopsida; order Caryophyllales; family Cactaceae; genus Lophocereus; species Lophocereus schottii. Next base: position 13,832 of record NCQV01087535.1, read on the forward strand.
TGGCATTTTTTTAGTAGTGGTTATGGTTATGTTATATTGGCTATAATTCTTTCTAGCATTAGACACAATCCTGTAGGATAGTAGGTTGATCTTAGTAGGGGCGTTATTGTTACACCTTCGCGTGCTTGAATTGTAGCTTCTTCGCAACCATGGTTTCCCCCTTCCACCTTAGAGTGTTTGATTGTAGACTGCAACTGGCCAATTTCTTAGAATGTTACCGCTTGCTCCACAAGGTACGCAAAACTCGTATCCCTTATCTATTTTTCATGTTAATTTATGTTATTTAATTGTTTATATCTAATGTTTGCTAAATTGTTTTACCAACCGTTTTCCAACATCTAAATATCTTCTTAAAACATTTTACATACGTCTATTGAAAGCGGTCTCTCTACGTGCAGTTATGGGCGTAGGGGCAAGACTCCCTACATCTAGACCTCCCCAGATTAAGCAAAATGGAACCCATACTGGGAGTTGTCGTTATTGTTTGTATATGAAAAAGAAGGTTCTCGTAA
>NCQV01087536.1:0-14574 GCA_002740545.1 Lophocereus schottii
GCACGTATGTGTCACGCGCCGACGACGGGATAACTGTGGTTGTTTTTTTTTTTCCTTCAAATGGCCTTCAAGCTCGCTGATCTATGCTTTCTTTACACAAAACCATGCAAAAGCCAAACTCGATCCGCACGTGCCATTCACGAGCCGCCACTCTAAGTGACATGATGCAGAAGTGGACAGCATCAGTCAACTCTTCGGCGGCCGATCTACCTGTTTGCGTGGTTATTTGGTTGGATTGGTTGGTTGTCGAAGGCATTAGCTTTGTTTTAGTCGACGGTTTCAGTGGTGGGTTCATCATTTGGGTATTTTTTTAAAGTGCCGGAACCCCCTACTTATAAACGGCTCTCACTGGTGGCGGCCATGGTTGCCTAGGAGCATAGAAAAAGACGAGGCTGGGGGTGGGGAAGGGGTGGTTGCAGTTGCGGTTAGAGAGGTGTCGGGTGTACATTGAGATTGAGATCGAGAGGTCTCGAAAAGAAAGAGGCTTCGAATAATTGAAAAGAGAGAAAGATCCTTGGGGTTTAAATTAAAATGGAGTCCAAGAGATATTAAAAGAAAGGGGGGTCTAGGGAGGTTATTAGGGTTATTTTGAAGTTTTTTTCAAATTTTTGGACTTATATATATATCATTTAATTATAATTCCTTTTAAAATCATTTTGGGCATGTAATTGATTCCTAAGTTGAATTATAATTTTGAATTTATTTAAGAAAGCAAGAACTTGTAATAATAGCATTAATATGTTTAATGTGAAAAAGTTGAATATTACATGCAATTATGTTTCATAAATTCATTCTATGAACGACACGAACTTATAATGTGCCAATTGGATTGTAGTTATATGATTTGTTTCATATATAAAATTAGTTCTATACATAACTATTATGTAAATTAGTTTTACAATTTAACAAATATCTAAGTGATATTTAGATTAACGTTGGTTCATTTAACATTCTTTGTGATCTATATGAATGTGTTTTTATGGAAATGTTTGATTAAATTATTTAAATTCCTAGTTGATATGTATATGAGATTATTATGACTTTAGTGAAATTTTTGATCATATAATATGATTAATGGAATTTTTCGATAATTTCATTGTTTTAGAAAAATGTGCCTAATGTCCATATTTCATGCTTGTAGATATGGCTTCCAACAGTACAATTCTTGGTGGGTTATCCAACCAAAAACTAGATGACCTAGCTATAACATCTGGCAATAGAAGATTCAGTATCTTCTGAATGAAAAGGATTTACTTGAACATTCGACCATAGCTAAGCCTTCACCATCACACAAAGACAAAGATGGCAAGACTATTGATGTTGCTTCTATGCAATATCAAGAAAGCCTTTTGGATTACTATGACTAGTCCAATAAGGATCACAGAGCGTGCTTTACAACACTGTATTGCATGCATGATGATCTTATTGATAAGTTTGAGGGTGGTTCCACTGCTAAGGACATGTGGGGCAAACTTAAGTTCCGTTTAGGCCAGACATTCGCGACAAGGTTTCGTACCTTGCACTTGAAGTGGATGCAGTACGAGATTGATACCACTCGTACTGTGGTTGAACACTTACGAACTATAAGTGCCATGGTTTGAGATCTTAAGGCAGTTAGGCGTGAGATCTTCGATCAAGAACAGTCCTAAATGTGATTCGGGCCCTTCCTAAAGAGCCTGAGCATTGGAAAAATATAGAGCTCATTATGATCTATGCTGAGCACTTGAGGACCTTTGCAGAGATCCAAAGTCACCTCGAAATGGAATAAGAACCCTTAAAACATTTAGTTCTCCCAATGTTGCTCTTGTTGCTAAGGGAAATAGGCCCAAAGGCAACAAGAACAACCGACTTAGAGAATTGAAGAGAGTTTCTCGCCCCCTTTAAAGGGTAAGCCTAAGGGTGGCGTTGCCAAGAAGTTAAAGGCTAAAGGAAATGGAGAGAAGAACATAGCACATGTGAAGTGTTGTAGTTGTGGGAACAAAGACCACTATGCTCGGGATTGTCCAGAGCCTCCCAAGGTACCTTTCTCCACTTATTCTCCTGAATTGTATGTTTGCTCCCATGCATTAATTGCTAATTCTTTTCCTAATTGCATTGTAGATATAGAAGCAAGAAAACATATAGTTTAAGATCGAGCTGGGTTCGTGGATTTTTAATGTTATCTGGTGGGTTCACATACTATCGTGCTGGGAAACAGCAGTAAAAAAAGATATTCTAGGTGTTAGGATACACAAGCTCAGATTGCGTGGAGGGAATACATTGCTTCTCCACGATGTTCTCGACACAACTGGGAAGCAAGTTTGTCTGTTGTCTTTAGTTTATTTGATGAAATTAGGATTCTTTTTGAATTCTCGCACTGACAGTTTAAACCTTTTGTGCGGTAGCAATATTGTTGGCCATGCTACTTTAAAAAATGATTTCCTTGTACTTGATTTAGATGATTGTTATAATAATTTATCTTCTATCTTTGTCTTAAATTTTGATTTTGACTATGATTTAATTAGATGGCATGCTAGACTATGCCATATTGGCCAAGATAGAATGAATAGACTAGCAAATGAAGGTGTGTTAGACCGACTCACTAAGGTTAAATTGCCTAAATATGAGTCATGTTTAACTGCCAAGGTGATCGCAAAGTCTTTTGCTGAGGCTATAAGGCTTCGAGTCCTTGAGAAATTATCCACTCTGATATTTGTAGGCCTATGGATGTTAAAGCACACCTTGGGGTTATTTATAATGGGGTTATCTATTTCCTCACATATAGATGAATATTCGAGATATGGGTATGTTTACTTATGATCTCATTGCTACGAGACGTTACATGTGTTCAAACATTTTGTAGTCAAGGTAGAGACCCAATTAGTACAAAGAGTTAAGACCCTTTGAACTAATCATGGTCGTAAATACCTCTCACATATGTTTAAAGGGTTTTGTGAAGACAAGGGTATACATAGATAACTTGCGATTCATGGCACTCAATAACAAAATGATGCGGCAGAATGTAGGAATCGAACATTTCTTGACATAGTTAGGTCAATGATAGCACATGCCAACCTTTCAATCAATTTTAGGGGGATGTGTTGGTCATGACAGCTTGTATACTCAACTGTATGCTCAGTAAGAATGTATATGTAACTCCATATGAATTATAGTATGGTAGAAAGCCCTCTTTGGATCATTTACGCTCATGGGGTCGGGTGGTTATGTGCAAACTCAACCCACCAACATGACAAACTTGGTCCAAGGGCTACCAAAATGGTGTTCATAAGGTATTCTGAACATTCTAAGTGATATGATATGTGTTTGGAGAACACCCTAATAGCGGTAGTATGACGGAAATAGCTTTCCGCAATGTTGAGTTCCTTGAGGATGAGTTCCCAAGTGTTGGTGAAGTAAAAAAGGACCTAAAGTTGTATGAGCTACAATAAGATGATCCACTATCTCTTAGTGGGGGGGGGAGAATTTGCACACTTATCATGTCAATAAGGGTAGTACTCTTCTAGTGTCTGGAAGAAATGATGAGAATTTGGTTGTACAAGAGAATCAGCTTGGGAATGAGGTTCATCCTTAATCTCTGGTTCCTGAAAATGAGGTTATTCCACTAATTTAGGATCCCACATCTCTTAGGGATAGTGGGAGTGATTCTCTATCCATTGAGGATTCTATGCCTCTTAGAGCAACAAGGAGGAATTCAATAGTGAGTCAAATCAATAAAGGTCCAAGACTCCGAAGAAGTGAGCATGCAAGAATTCCTCAACGGTATTTCTAAATTGAAGAGGAAATATTTATGTGCACTCATTTGGAAATAGAAGGACCTACCTCTTTTAGAGAGGCTATTGATTCACCAAATCACAAAGAGTGTATAGATGCCATGACGGATGAAAAGGACTCTGTGGCAAGAAATAAGGTATAGCAACTAGTTGATCTTCCTCCCTGACGTAAATCGGTTGGAAAAAGTGGGTATTCAAAATAAAACGTCTGGCTGGTGGATCAATCGAAAAATTTAAGACCCATTTAGTGGTGAAGATGTTACTCAAATTAGAGGGTAGACTATGAAGAGAATTTTTCTCCTGTGGTGAGAATTGTCTCAATTCGCCTACTTCTGACCCTAGTTGCCCATTAGACTTAGAATTATTTCAAATGGACTTAAAGACTACTTTCTTTAATGGAAGTCTTGAAGAAGAGATCTAAATAGACCAACCCATTGGTTTTGTATCCAAAGGTTAATTGGATAAAGTTTGTCATCTTAAAAGGTTTATTTATGCTCTTAAGCAGTCTTCCAGAGCGTGGTATATCAGATTCGATAAAGCTATTATTTCTTTTGATTTAAATATGGTTTCTAAAAACCACTGTGTGTATGTCAAGAAAATTATGTTCCTTTGTATGTTGATGATATACTATTGGCTGGAAACAACATTGAGATGATCAAAAGCACTTCCTTTGTATGTTGATGATATACTATTGGCTGGAAACAACATTGAGATGATCAAAAGCACTAAGTAGTGGTTATCCTCTATCTCTGAGATGAAAGACATGGGTGAGGCTAGGTATGTCCAAGGCATGGAAATAACTCGGAACCATTCCAAGAAGCTTCTTGATCTAAGTCAAGAAGTGTATATTAATAAAATGTTGGAACGTTTTTGAATCCATTATTCTAAGCCCGTGGACACTCTAGTTGAAAGGGTCTAACCTTAAGTCTTGACCAATACCCTAAAACAGATAAAGAAAAGGAGAAAATGAGAAAACTCCCCTATGCAAGTGCAACAGAAAGCTTAATGTATGTCACGTTGTGTACAAGGCCATACATTTTCTTTGCGTCTAGTTTGGTAAATCATTACCAAAGTAACCAAAGACTAGATCATCGGCAAGCTGTTAAGAAAATCTTTCGCTATCTACATGGTACAAGTGACTTGGTCCTTTGCTATTAGTATTGGGACCTTATGTTTAGGGACCACTTGAATGCTAATTGGGGTGGTTATTTAGATGAGTCCAGATCAACCGTGTGATATGTATTCACCCTAGGCAAGGGAGCCATATCTTAGTGCGGTAAGAAACAACACTACATAGCACTTTCAACTATGGAAGCAGAATAATTGTTTGATGTCTTGCTGCTCAAGAGGCAATATGGCTGGGAAATTTTCTACAGGATCTTAATCTCACACCTAGAGTTGATGATCCTATAGAAATGATGTGCGGCAATATTGTTGTCATTTAGTTTGCTAAAGATATGAAATTTCATAGGAAAACTAAGCATATAAAGAGTCTAATCTCACACCTAGAGTTGATGATCCTATAGAAATGAGGTGTAACAATATTGCTGCCATTCAGTTTGCTAAAGATCCAAAATTCTACAGGAAAACTAAGCATATAAAGAGGTGTTATCATTTTGTGCGATACACCATAAAAAGGAAAGAAGTTGTCATTAAGTATATATTTACAAGTAAGCTAATAGCTAATCCTTTAACTAAGCGTATTCCTAGAGATGCTTCGAAAGCTCATGTGATGGGTTTATGTCTGCATAGGACCTAGTTTTGGCATGTTTCTAAGTATATGATATACATGTTTTACTTGTCTTAAGTATTTAAGAAATAAACATTGATGTTTCTTTTCAAACATTCATAAATATGCAGTTATGTTATAAGACACATTTAAATGTTGCCAGACTTCTGATTGGCCTAGTCACACAGACAATCACCATGATGCTTAAAAGATGAAATTTTACAATATTAACACTAGGTGTGTGTAATATTGAATTATCATCATACTTGTGTTGTAAGAACGATAAGTCATAAAATATGGTAATCGCATTAGTAAGTCCAAGATGAGACTTCTGGAAGTTTAATATAAAATACCATGATTTTAGATCAAAGCCTTATAGCTGAATCTTGAGTTCCAAGGTTAACATTAGGTATGTTGATCTACTGGCTCAGGTTAGTTTTTTGGGTAAAAGCTAGACTTACAATTCACATGGAGTAGAAGAGTGACATACCCAACTTAGTAGGAGCTAAGCCATGACACACTTTCATGCTGTATGTGCTAAATGTCAACCTATTTGATGAGTGACAAACGAATTCCTTTTCCTTGTCACTGTGTGACCCCTATTGGCAATACTCATTGACTTAGAGTTATGATATGGAGTCAAAGTTTGATGTTGCTACCTTAATGTGTTTTCTAAGGGCTAAGATGTATATGACCTAGCAGAACACATTAGGAAAGCAGTTACGCTACAATGAATCATTTTTAATTGTCTGAGGAAGAATCAGTTTTCCATCACTATATCAACCTTCGACGATTGCATTCAGTATATAATCATTTGATATATCGATAGGCACAAAGGGACAGTGTATACTGTTGGTATTTTTTAAATGATTCGGGGCATTGATATTTTATAAAAGTGTTATATTCAGTCAAATGATAGCTTGATATAACACTACTAGTTTGTTTTTGATTGCAGTATGAAGCGTGAGGAGATTTGTTAGCAGAGAGATATGGAATTTGTGGTTTATATGCCCGAGTGGGAGCTGTTGGCCAAAAGTAATAGTCATCATAATCTCACCATAATCACACCACTATCACGCCATTAATTTCACAGTTACAAAATGATTAGCTAAGTATTAAATCAGCCAATTCAATTACTATTATAAAAGGGAGTTTAGATCAACAGATGACAGACACAACATAGACCAACATTCCCTAGATCATATCTGCTCTCTACCATCTCCCTCACACTAATCTAGCCATCTCTAGGATTTGGGTTTGGGGTGTGAACCTTTCTTGTGACTCTAACAGCCACCTATTCGTGGGTAGCAGACGGCAGACAGATCCCAAGCTAACTTCCACATCAAGATGAGTTATAACTATCCTATGATATATATAGTGAATATACGCCTAAATGATTTGGAATAGCGCTTGACATTCGTATTTGTCCGATTTAACCAAACTTTATGGCATCATGTTGCATGTTTCTCTTGAAATAGATTATTCACTCAACATATAAATTGAATTTATCAAAATTAAGAAATAAATTAATCTGGAAGAAGAATTAGAGAATATATTTGAAGTTCTGCAAACTTGATGTAAAACTTTATCAAGAATTAAGATAGGATAATGAAGAAATCATATTGCAAAGTACTTTCATGATATATCCATTTATAAGTACTACAGTATTGTAATAAATTATTAACTAAACACACAATTTGCATAGATCTAATAGGACTAAACTTCATAATATCTATTCATAAGTGCTGCAGATCTCTCATGGAATAGATTATTTACTTAACACACAATCATCAAAATCAGGAAATAAACTTATTTGGAAGATGAATTAGAGAATGTGTTGAAGTTTGCAAACTTGATATAGAACTTAATCAAGAATTAAGAAAAGGTTATAAAGGAATCATGTTTCATAAGTTGATTTGATGACATTCTAAATGCACCTTGATTTCTTCTTATTCTTTATTACAACAAGTTAAAATTACAATCTATTGGATATAATGACGGCAACTAGCTTTGTCTTTCATATCTACTCCTCTTCCCACATAGGAGGATTAGAAGCCTCTTATGGGGTTTTTATTACTCCTTTTTTCCTTGGGCTTGGTTTTATTGGTGTTGTGGAATTAGGATTAACCACCACACACGCACGCGCACACTACTTGCCCACCCGATCTAGGCTAGGCCACGGGCATCGCGGCTGTAGTCTGTGGGCAGCGACCTGTAGGCTGTGGGCCTTGTCTCCTAATTGTTTAGAGGAAAATTCTTTTAATTTTCATCTGTTGGTGTAACAGTCAGTGATTACTTGCAGATTTTTCTCCATCTTTTCTTTTAATAACAGCTGGGGGCCAGTCAATTCCTGAGCTTCGGCCATAAAATCTCTTCAGCTACTAGATTTTTCTCACCCTCCAATAGTTAGTTTTTCCCAATAAATAACAAGCTCGCGTTCTACTGTTCAGTTTTCCTCTCCTCTCTTCTTCCTCTAATATTCTCTCTTCCATTGATATGGGCGATCATAGTGCTGTGTGTTCCTAACTTATAGCTATGAGTGCACGCATTCAGAGGCTAGCTGTGTAAACCTTGGCGAGTGATCGATTGCTTCGATTTGTACCCTAGTCGACCCGAAATAGCGTTCAAGGTAGTGGTACTCTACAACACAACTCTCTATCTCTCATGTCCCTATCATTGATTTCATTATATTTTCTTAAAATTTGAAAGAGATTTGATGTCATAAACAAATCTATGACTCTCAGTCTCTCCTAGACATCTCAAAACTTAAACTTTTGGACAGAACCAGCTACAAACATTTGCCCTAGAAGCTTCTAATTTTCTTTGAACAATTAGACGTTAACTATGTGTTGTCCTCCGACCTAACTGAAGAGAACAATGCATCTAAAAATTCAGCTGCTTCCTTGATGGTACTGACAAAGACAAACCAAACCTATTGATGAGGCTATGATGAAAAAAATTCAGAAAGAAAACAAAATTATCAGAGGACATTTATTGAACTATATGACTAACCCCCTGTTCGATTTGTTTGTCATCTTCAAATCTGCCAAGTTCATATGGGAGAAATTTGAGGTCAAATATGGAGCTGATAATGTTGAAAAGAAGAAGTGCATGGTTGGTGAATGGCTAAGGTTCCAAATTACCGATGGCAAATCAATCATAGATTAGGTTCACATTTTTGAGAACCTGTATGCTGAAGTTCTAAAGGAGAACATGAAGATGCACAAGATCCTGTAGGCTAATATGTTGATTAAGAAATTCCCACCATGCTAGAGTGATTAAGAAATCAATTGAAACATAAGAAGAAAGATGTGAACCTGTATGAACTGATCAACCATATGAGAACTGAGGCTAATCGTCTCAAAGATAAGATGGTTCCCTTTCTTTAAATTCTTCTAAAGCTAATTTAGTTAAATCTGTTGTGTCTACTCACAAATATAGGTTCAAAGGCAAGGTAAGAGGAAATCAAAAGCTGAACCATCCTAGGCAGCAGAACAAGTCTAGCAACCAGATCTAGAAGCCAAAGGGGACATGCTATACTTGCGGCAAACCAAGGCACAAAGCATACTAATGTCCACTTCGCACATGACAGTCTTAGCCAAACCAGAAGCCTACTAGACAACCTATAGCTTACGCGAACCTTGACAAGGACATTGAAATCATATTTGTTGTAGTCGAAAAGGAAAACCTAGTGGCAGACATTGCTGAGTAGATCTATGACAATGAAGCTTCAAGACATTTCTACGCTAACAAAGAACTTTTACAGGACTTTGAAGATATTACATATAGTGAATGCGTCTATATAGGAAACTCTACGATAGCTAGCATTATAGGTAAAACGCAGATCCTTCTTAAATTTACTTCTGAGAAATTATTGTCGTTAAGTAATGTATTGTATGTACCTTCCCTTTGTAGAAACTTGATTTCTAGTATACTTCTCAACAAAGCTAGACTAAAATCTATTGTTGGAGATGATAAAGTTGTGATCTCTCGTAATGGGGTCTTTGTTGGGAAGGGATATCTGAATAAGAGTTTGTTTCTACTTAATCTTACTTTTGCAACCATGAATGAAATTGCTTCTAGTTCTGCCTATATTGCTGAGTTTATTGATTTATGGTATGTAGGCTAGACCATGTTAATTTTGCTTCCCTAAAAAGACTCAAAAATATGTACTTAATTCCAGCTTAGAATGTTGATAATTTTTCTAAATGTCTTGTGTGCGGGGAAGCTAAATATGCCAAAAAACCTTTTAAACATGTCACTAGTAGAAAAACAGAAACTAAAATTAGTGCATTAGGACCTAACAGACTTCAAAAACACAGTAAGCAATGGGGAGACAAGCTATTATATTAGTTTTGTGGATGACTTCTCTAGATATACCAAAATACACCTCCTTAGGTCTAAAAATAAAGTTGAGGAAATATTTTTGAAATAAAAGACAGAAGTTGAAAACCACCTAAATCGAAAAATTAAGAGACTTAGAATTGATAGGGGAGTAGAATCTGAGACTAAGTCTCTTGTAACCTTTTGTGACAAAAATTATGCCATACATGAGGTTAGTGCAACCCCTATGTCCTAAGAAAATGGGATAACTGAACACAAAAATAGAACCCTTAAAGAAATAATGAATGCTATGCTTTTGAGTTCGAGGCTTTCTGATATGTGGGGGAGAAGCTATTTTATCTGCTTGTTATATTATTAATAGGGTACCCTATAAGAAGTTAGACCAAACCCAATGGAAACTATAGAAAGGATACACTCCTAACTTGAGTTTTTTAAGGGTGTGGGGGAGTTTGGCTAAAGTTCCCTTGCCTAAGCTTAAATGATAAAACATCAGTTCCAAAACATTTGATTCTGTATTTACTGATTATGTGCAAAATATTGCTGCGCATAGATTCCTATTAGTGAATGACTTCTCCATTTATGAATCTAGGGATGCAAAATTTTTTGAACATGTTTTTTCTTTGAAAAAGAATGCCTCTCCTGTTCATAAAACTATATCTATGCATGATGATGTGAGTATTCTAGCTCTATTGTTAGAGAACTCAGTTGATGAACCTAGGAGAAGTAAGAGATGCAGAGTTAAGACTAGTTTTGGTCTTAATTTTTTTACTACCTTTTTTATTGAAGATTTTGATGTTAATTTCTTGACTAATGAACTAGTGTCTGTTTTCTTTATCAAAAAAGATCCAAAAACCCTTGCAGAAGCCATAATATCCATAGATGCTAGTTTATGGAAAGAAGCTATTAAAAGTGAATTAGACTCTATAATGTCAAATCAAACTTGGGAGTTGAAAAACTTACCTAAGGGTTGGAGGCCTATTAGTAGTGAATAGATCCTCAAGAAGAAGCTAAGACTCGATGGTTTAATTAATAAATACAAAGGTAAACTACTGATTAGAGGATTTGACCAGAAAATGGGGATTAGCTACTTTGATGCTTTTTCTCCTGTTACCAAAATTGCCACCATTAGGACTCTAGTTACCTTAGCCGCTATACATGTTCTTGTTATGCATTAGATGGACATGAAAACAGCTTCCGTTAATGGTGACCCAGAGGAAGAGATTTAGATGTTTCAACCTGAGGGATATATGGTTCCTGTGCAAGAGAATAAAGTTTGTAAGCTTAGAAAATCCCTTTACGGCCCTAAACAGACCCCTAAATAGTGGTATAAAAAGTTTGACAGCACAACAGTACAACATGGTTTTATTGTGAACACCGTTGATTCTTTTATGTGTTCAAATTGATTAGTTTACTTGTGTGATAATATGTGTTTATGTCGAAAATATGTTGATCTTTCGTACTAATATGAATGTTGTTAATGGAACAGTAAAATTGTTATCTTCTCAGTTTAAAATGAAGGTCATGAGGGAGCAATGTGATCTTGGCGATCAAAATTACAAAAAGAACTAATCATTTTTTTCTTTGCATCAGTCTCATTATATTGAAAAATGTTAAAGAATTTAACTGTTTCAATGTGACTCCTGTGAGAACTCCTTATGATCATAGCATACACCTTAAAAAGAATAAGGTGCCTAGTATTTCCCAAATTCAGTTTGCTAAAATCATAGGAAGTGTGATGTTTCTTATGAACGGTACTCGACTTGACATTGCATATGCTTTTAGTAGGTTGACCAGTTATATTCATAACCTTAGTAAAGAGCATTGTGATGCATTATTTCGATTAATTAAGTATTTAAGAGGCATTGTGGACTGGTGTTTGCATTTTAGCATGTTTCCTATTGTGTTAGAAGGATCTTGTGATGCAAACTGTGTTCCCAATAATGATGAAGTTAGCCTTGCTAATGGTTGTGTGTTTACCTTAGGTGGAGGATCTATTTCATGGAAGGCTGCCAAGCAGGCTTTCTACTCATACCAACATGGAAGTTGAATCTATGGCTCTAGGGTAGGTAGGGTAAGAAACAGAATTGCTGAAAAATCTACTAGCAGTTATGTCACTATGGAGGAGGCTAGAAGCTGAATTCGTGGCTCTTAAGTTGGTAGGGTAAGAAGCAAAACGGCTAAAAAGTCTAGTAGCAAATATGCCACTAAAGCGAAGGCAGCCTACGGCTATTTCACTTCAATGTGAGTCGCAGGCAACAATCAAAGTTACACACAATAGTTATACAACAGAAAGAAGACATACATTCGCATTAAACATAGTGCTGTGAAACAAATGCTAAAATATGATGTCATATCCTTGAAATAAATGAGATCCAAAAGAAATTTAGTAGATTCACTAACTAAGGGCTTAACCAGGAAAATCATTCTCGAGACATCGACGGGGATAAGACTGAAGCCTATGGATTGAGGTAATATGGTGGATACCCAGTTATGGTAAAACAAAACCATATTAGTCTCAATATGCACGACATATCCTTCCCTATGGCATATAGTAGGGTTTAGGAGAGATTGAGCTCTTATACACTTAATGGATCTATAGCCGGTTGGGGTGGTGCTAATAAGACGCACTTAAAATGTGGGAGGTTGAGCAGCATTCTACTCTTAGTAATTCCACATCCTTGATTATGTTAGTCCATGTTGAGATGGACTTAATGGAATTACCTACATAAGTGTGAAGGTGGCGCCACCTTTTATAATATACTCCAGGTTATTTCTCTAGAGCACTCATGAGACCCGAGGTTTGCCCATTGGCCCTAAAAAGTGCAAGTTAGTTATCACGGGATACGTAGTGACCATAAGGGGTGATATGTGTTATGGGGTCTCAATCAAGACCTATCAAGTTTAAAATTCATTTGCTCAATAGGCTCGACTATTGTCCTACTTCACTACTTGTCAATTCAACCAAAAGACATTGATGCTCAAGTACCTCACCCTTATTTTTCTTCCCGAGTCTATATGCCATTATTATGGGATTGTTGGATATAATGGCAATAACTAGCTCTCTTTTTCATATCTACTCCTTGTCCTACATAGGAGGATTAGAAGCCTCTTCTGAGATTTTTATTACTCCCTTTTCTTTGGGCTTGTTGAATTCTTTTGGGCTTAGTTTTGTTAGTGTTATGGGATGAGGGTTAACCACAGCCCATGCCCACGCGCGTCACCTGCTCGCCTAGTCCAAGTTGGGCTCGATGGTCCGTGGGCTATGGGCAACGGGTTGTGGGCCTTGTCTACTATGTTTTTTGAGGAAAATTGCTTTAATTTTTAATCCGTTGGTGCAATAGTGAACGATTGCTTGTAGATTTTTCTCTGCCTTTTCCTTAAGTAACGTTTAGTGGGCAGTCAATTCTTGATCATCAGCCATGAAATTCCTTCAATTATTAGATTTTTCTTGCCCTCTAATAGTCAATTTTTCCACTATCAAAACCACCCTTTTTTGTTGCTGCAACACACACCAAAAAGCAGCCTTCATCTCCTCTCTTCTTCTTATGCTCTCTTCCATTGATTTTGGGTGATTGTAATCTTGTGCATTCCAAGCTTCTGGCCGTAAGTGCATGCGTTCAGAGGCTAGCTGTGTAAACATTGAGGAGCAATTGGCTTATTCGATTTGCACCTTGGTCAAGCTAAAATCTCTTTCAAGGCAGTGGTACTCCACGACACAGCTCTTTCTCTCTCTCACACATTTCCCTACCATTGATTTCATTATATTTTCTTACACAATCAACTTCTTCTCAAACGATATTGTAGCTATAAGGGCCCTTCCGACAGGCCACAAATCACTTACAAATGGGTAAAGTAGAACAAAATGCATGCAAAGATTCAGAACTTTGTTTTTTTTTAATAAAAAAAGAAGACTTTGTAGTTGATATATCTTGATGTCAATAGCTAGTTTCATCTCCATAACAGGGGCCACGTCTGAGGCTATGTTGTGACGCGACTCAGGAAATACGTCTTTATTTTTATTTTTGTCTTTATTTTTATTTTTTAATAAAATGAAGTAGAGAGAATCTATAAGTACCATAACGTTGATTAGTTTTCAAGTATTTCATACAAATAGGATGTGAAAACAGTTGAGGACATAATGAGAGCTCGTCTATGTAGCATTGAACACATGATTATATGGATATTAATGATAGTACTTACAGTTGGAAAATAGTAGTATGATCTTAGATATGATCACTAGGGCAAAAACAGTAGAAAAGCTTAAGAATACAAATGCTGGAGTACGATCCTATTTGACAATAGCGTTTTAAGTAACATTTAGCGTTTTGATAAAAATGTTACCCTAGTCAATCCTAAGTGTTCTACAAACTATTGTCTCATATTAACAAATAGCGTTTAAGCTAGTGTTTCTCAAACATTAATCATCTTAATGCTTTAGCCCCAACATAGTGTTTCAATTCTTTACATCTCAAATTTGCCCCCTCCAGTTTAGTGTTTCGGCTTTTTTTAGAACATGGGATTATGGGAATGATCTAACTGATTTGGGAATATTTTTTGTAGGGAATATAACAAGACATGGCAAAAGTAAATTGCATACTTATAAACTAAACACCAATCAAATTACACAAGGTTGACATTGAAATAAAGCGCCATGAGGCAAAACAACAGGCTAGAGAATATCCATCGGTCTAACTACTGAAGTCATGGGATTTGATCGTGTTTTTTATGATG
>NCQV01087538.1:5063-18535 GCA_002740545.1 Lophocereus schottii
TGAAAAATGAGAGTCGGAGTGCTTCTTGTGATTTAGATATCCTTTGATTGTACATTCTATTTGTGTATAATGTGGTGATTTCATTACTAGGGTCTTGTAATTGCAAGAGTTGCGTACATAATTTCCCCCATTATTTGTATATATGTTCATGTTTTGAAAAAAAAAATCAAAAACATTTTTCTTTGTTATTGAAATAATTTTTGTGGGTATTTCACTTGAAAACCCTCACGAGACTTCACTCGTCTGCTTGGAAAATTGAGACCTTTAAAAGGCTTGTTGCATGCACTAAATATGACCGTGATTCCGGCGCAAATCAGTTTTGATTTTTTTTCCTTCCATTTCTTTTCAGGTAGTTTAGTTATTTTACTCGAGGACGAGCAAAATCTTGGTGTGAAGGTATTTGTTTGCACCAAAAATATATTATTTACAATACCTTTATACCTAATTTATGCTCACAATAGTTGTTCTTTTTAAATTTTTATTTGATTTTATTTGATTTTATAGGTGTTAAATAAATTGGAAAAAAGCAAAGCAAGAAAACAAAAAAATAAAAAATCCTAATGTCTACCCATTCTTTCGACCATGCGCACAGCACATGACCCTTGCCCCCTGCTGAATTCTCTCTCTCCTCTCGGACTCTTTCTCACTCTTGTCTCAATTGAGAAACCCCACAAACCCCGATTTTCCCCCATTCGTTCTGTCTTCTTCTCTTCAACGATGAAACACTAGCATTGCTATCCACCATCCTTGCCTACCATCAACCCTCCACGTACTGCCACGATGACAGCCAACACATCACCATCTCGGCCGTCCACCTCAATCCCCGATCAACGGTGAAGAAGAGAAGAGGAGAAGCTATAAAAGGAGGCAGTGGTGATTGAAGAAGCTAGATATTAATCTATGTTTTTTAGGGTTTAGTTTGTTTTAATTCCCGCTAAAGTTAATTTTAGCAAGAATTTTGAGTTTAGGTTTAGAGATTTTTAGTGTTTTATTCCTATTTCTCGCTGTTTTGATTTTGAATTCTGGGTTCGATTTGCAGTTGCAAAATTCTTAGAATTAGTGCTGCTTTGTTAATTTCTGAACCTATTGGATGACTTCTGATTTGAATTGCATAAATTCTACGCTTGGAATTGCTCATTACTTGTCGGCCCCTTCCCCTGTTTTTTATTTGATAGTTGTCTTGCTTCGACCATTCAATGAGTTTTGGGCATCTTGTTTTCTGCCATAGTTGTTTTGCTGAAATTCAGTTTATATGCTTTGTTTCTATGGCATGGATTTTGCTTAATTTTGGGTCTGTTTCTCCCGATTCCTTCGTCCTCTGATGTTGGCAGCTGGGATACATATGAACTCGATTCTGGGTTGTTATTGCTGAATTCCTATTCGCCTTTTCCCTTTGTTTCATTATTATGAATAGAGTAGTTCAGCAATGCTTGAACCACCAAGGGAAAGGGTTGATGATGGGGCCATGAGTGAGTGTGAATTCAGGCCTAGCCAAGTCCGGGGATGCTTGGTTTAAACAACAATCTTGCTCCTATTCTTTGTGTTCTGCATCCTTTAGTGTTTTATTCTTAGTTCTTTGTTTGACTTTAATTTTTTATTTGGTTGATTCCAGAATTTATTCAAGTAGCGAGTTTGGTTCTCTTGTTTATTGGTCTTGTTTTTAGCTTATTGCGTTGCTCGATTAGAGTAAATGTTTCTTTCTCTGATTCTAATGTTTTAGTTTTTAATCGTTTTTATTAGTGTTCATATGGTCTAGCTCAATCATTCAGTTTGGTCTGTTGTAGCTCAAGTAGTTGAGATTAATTCATGACTCCTGTTTAGATTGATTAATTTTGCCTATTTCATTGTCTAGGATAGTTTAATTTTGCCTATTTTTAGTCAACCATGGCCTAATCCCATCCTCGTCCCTGAGGAGGCGACCCTTAAGTACGTACTACGATGATAGTCGTACACTTGCGACATTATTTTTACACTCAAAATTATCGTACAATGCGGATACTTTCTTAGTTTTCCTGCATATTTTATTATCTGTTACAAAATTTTATAGATTTCTTTTTTAAGTGTTCAATGTTACCTACATTTATCTCTGTGTTTGTTCACAGTGATGGAGATTAAGGTTGGAATTAATATAAGTCACTGTAGTCTCCATCAAGTGTTTGCTTTGAATTTGGACTTATCAATGGCGTTCTCATTTTGGAACACATTCTTTTGTGGGTGAATTCTAATTTAATATTTTTTTTATGTTGTATTTCTCAAATGCAAAATTATAGATGCTTTCATTGCCTTTTTTTCAAATAAAAGTTTGCTTGTGTTGGTTTAATTTGTTTAGTTAGCGATATTGCTCAACTTCCAAAGTCTTCATATTCCTAAGGTAGTGTTTATCATTTAATCAACGTCTATGAAAGTCCTAAGTTGGGAGTATCATATATATATATATATATATATATATATTTATATTTATATATTAAAAGTTAGATTGAACTCATGTATGAGCAACATATAAACTTGTCATGCAAGGATGTCACATAGGAGTGAATAACTATGTAATGTACTAAAATAAAAAGAAAATATTATGTAGGATGGATGTAAATTTAATACAATATTAATTATATTTAATGAGGTAACTTCTCACACACCATCATATTATTTACTAATAAAATTTAATCATAAAATATATGTGATTTAATGGTGCAAGTACAACAAAAAATGTAAGTTGGATATTAACAAAGAATAAAAAGTATGTTATTAGTAGGAAAAAAAAATTAAAAAATACTCACTTTACTTTTGCATCAACAAAATAATATAATACATCAATTTTTTGTTTGCGTTTTTTATAAACAAAAAATCTATTCTATTAATAATATATTAAAAAATTACTTAACTTACACCCTTACATGGTAAGGGTATAAATCTAGTATGTAATAAAATCCTATTTACATTGTGTAGGGCCTTGTTGTTCTTAGTTAATCGTATTTTGCTACAAATTTCATTTTATTAGATGAATCACTAACATATGGGACAAAATATGCGTGAATTACGAAATTTAGTGCTCACTTTGGAAGGAGTTATGTTTTTTATAGAATGAACTCACGAGTTCAAATCTGACTGTGGTGATTAGCTTTTATCCATATTCGATTCTTTGAGTCATTGACTGTATTCTACATTGCTGGGTTTTCATTGTTTATTATTCTTGTCTTATAACATAATTTATTGATATGTTATGCTGCCTCTAGTCTAGCAACTTCGCCTGTAGTATCTAGCTTTGATAGTTCTTAGGTTAGTCAACATCGACGGTTACATTTTGTTTTCCAAGTGAAGAATATGAATTCTTAAATTTCTTCGGACGCCAAGTTAAGTGGCTCATAAGCCTAAAGATATTGTGATGTGATGTTGATTGGCTAATTTTATAGCCTACTTGAAGCGATGGATGTCGGTTAACTTGTCTTGCAACTTGGTAAAACTTCTACCTAGCTTTTATTTTCGAGTAGCAACCATGGTTTCCATTTACTAACAAACAAGCGGTAATATTGTCCCATCTAGTCACAGTTGGAATTTTCAACCGACCAACAGCAATGAAGGGAACAATTCGATTGAAAAATCAAACAAAGTCGAAGGGGGGTATATGGTAGTTAAGTACTAAACAACTGAGAAGTTTGACTAATTCGCTAAGGCAGAGTGGTTACCAGTTAATTGATCTCCAGATTTATTGAATTCGGTACTGTTATTTGTGTAAAAAATCCAACTCTAATCGAAACTCAGCTCCAAACCAGTACGGTTCCTTCTGCATCAATTAGCTTGTAGGAACAAGCTCTAGGACTTCAAGATACCTCTCAGATAGGTAAACTTATACGAGGCCTTCAGCATATCCCTCTTGGTTGTGTTGTTTGATCGAATAATTTTCTTAGACACATGATGCTTAAAACTAAGACAGACCTGGTCGCTAAGTCTGGACAACAAGTGTCTTGTTGTTTTATATCCAATTGACCTTAATTTCTTGTTTAAATTTTGAATTTATACCAATCTTATAGCGGATATGGGATGATCTTCATCCCTTGCTTGAGGAGGAGGATGATGCCAACAAGGTTAGTGTTGAGAATCCAAATGCAAACAATTGTGAATACGAAGGGGAAACCATGGAGGAAAATGAAGGTGGTTAACATTATGACTGAAATATATATTGGGGCTTTGTATAGTGGTTAATTTTGTTTTTCGTGACTTTCAACAAATATTTGACCAAGGGCAATATTATACAAGTGCTCTGAACATTGAGTGAACTTTTTTAGGTGCCATATATCTTTGTAATTAAAAAAATCTTATTGATTTAGGATTTTCTTTTATTGCTAATTCAATTTTACTTTTGTTATTAGTAGGTGTATCTTACTGTAAAATTATTCTGCCTACAAGTTTAGTTGTCAGAATATTGATACATTTATAGCAACAAGAAATTGTATCAGGTGCATGCAGCGTGATTATTGCAAACAAAATTAGTTTGATAATTATGAATAGAGATACTGACTTACAAAGGTGGAAATCCTATTACCAACCTGTAGCTTTTACTGGAAATTTTTGTAGAGCTGGGAAAAGAAAAGCCGAATTGCAGATTTTTGTTAGTAAAATAGGATACTTACAGTGGATACCATTATGTTGCTATAACAAGACCGACAAGATTAGGCCATTGGTATTAGTGACCTATTGCAACAGAGGACCATATCCGTTTGTAAAATATTTACCATCAGATTTCTTACCAACATTTTAGTGACAGATAAATATCTGTTGGTATTGAGCTTTACCAATAGAAAAAAATACTTACAGCAACACAAAAGCATGTTAATGAAAGCCTCTTTTTTGCAGTATAAAACCATAATAAATGAGGACGGGGCCCACAAAGGAAAAACTAGTCAGTTCGCTCTCCTAAATTTTTGAGTACAGGCCCTGCCTCAGCTTACTATAGGAAAGAGGGGCATTGACTCTCCAAAGTCTTCTTCCAGTCTTCCTCACAAAAGAGGGATATCTCCTTTTCGTTCTTCAGCTCTTCTCTTAAACTTTGAATCTCTACTTAGGCATTATTAACAGTTTTCTCACACTCCTGAACGTTGGCCTTGAGAGGGCATTCTTTGCTTTCAAAGATTTCAATTCAAAAAGAGAAGCCAGAGGAGGAGCTTTAAGTCTCGTTGCAGTGGCGAAACTTGTAGACAGAAAAGGGTAGGATTGATCCTTTAAGTTCTTTAGGTGAAGTTGACTTAATATCCCGTACATTGGGGTCAATGATGTGAATACTACTTGGTTTCTTGAACCTTGAGGAGATAACTAACAACCTGATCCCTAGCCTCAAGAGATTTTCCCTTAGCATGGCTAGGCACATAACCTCTACCCCTATGAGGACACTCAGTCCTCTCACCATCATAACTCCTTTTTCCTTCTAGTCCTAGGAATGAATAAAGTAGAAGTCGTAACAACATTGTAGAAGGAGGACACACATTTCTTCTTGCTTCTCTTCTCTTAGAACATTGTCACTAGAGGGGCCAGGAGAACTCTCAGAAGACCTACTTCTTTCATCTCGAGGAGAGTTGATTTAGCATACGACTCCCTTAGAGAGCCATTAGCAATGCCCAGAAGGGCTTTAGAAAGCATCTTATGTGACCCTCGTCAAGCTATAACTTTGGAATCGCCAAGAGGAGAACCTCTATAGCTCTCATTCATGCGGGTATGCTGTCAGGGGGAATAAAGCTAAGAAGGACAACTATAGCCGGGATGATCTCTTTTACCCAAGAGCTGGCATCATCTGTTAGATGAGGTGGACTCTATAAGGCTTTAGACGTTGCACTGGCTTCTAAGGCATCTTTCCACTTGCGAGGAGGTGGTCTCTTCTAACTGATATTCATCTCTTCAATACACTCAATAACCGCCTTACATTCAAGATGGAGAAGAATACAACGACAACAAAAACAATTCAATGTGTAGGTCCTGATTTCGCAAAGTCTAAGGAAAACATTTTCCTGAGTCGAAATCTTTTATAACAAATCTAAAAATAGAAGAAATCAACAATTATAGCCAGTAACAGTAAATATTAAGTAAATAAGTAAATAAAAAAAAAATAGAAACTAGGTTTAGTAAAGTAAAATTAAATATACCAGGAAACCACGGGGGCTTTACTACTACCTACCATCTACTAACTATTTGAGATCTATTTCTCTGGTTCAAGACCTCCAAAAATCCTATCATGCACCATGTCCTCCGTAACTCATAAGTGTCTCATATCTTGTCTAACCACATTGTTCCAATTCTTCTTTGGGCTTCCTCTATCCCTCTTACAATTCAAAAGTTCAATCCTATTTCACCGCCATACAAGTGCATTTACATCCCTTCTCTTCATATGACCAAACTATTCAAGTCTTACTTACCTCATCTTATCATCTATGGGTGCTACTGCTTAGGGCCACCATCCAATGCATAAGAGAAAAAGGAGTGGCACAGGTATGTTGTCTTACGAAGTGTGATATCCTCATGATGTGTACAGTAACTTGCTGGGCCAATATTTATAAGTTGCAATTAGCTTGGAAAGAGTATTTTTATGTTTTTGATTGTATTTTTTTAATACATTGTTAATTTGTGGTTTATAAGCGCTACACTGCCTATGTTGAACGCTATATTTCTTAAGAAACATTGTAATGTCATCCATAAAGTGGTATCTGGGACCGCTAATTATCTCATGTAGGACTTCTTATCTACAAGTGTTTGTTATTAGGAACTTCGATAATTGTTTACAAGTGAAGGTATATATCATAAAGTGGTCTATAGTAAATAATACATATATGTGACTATTAGCTTGGTTTTCCCAACAATGTATATTCCTCATGGGAGAAGTGAAGGTGTATAATAATAGAGTAGTGGAACAAGGTAGAGGTTTGCATGTTTCTAACAGTTCTCGCATCTTTGTGTGATGTTGAAATAGTCTCTACATATCTATATTGATCCAATAATATGCTCAGCATAGTATTTTTGGATAGAATATATTCATTCATGTGGATTCCACAATGTTCTCCATGAATCTTTTCCATAAGGGTATTTACTTTCTCTTTGTTCACATATCTTACATTGATGGCATAAAATGTCCTTTTGTAAAGGACTCCATTATCAGGCATAAATTGGAATGTTAGTCGTCTTAAGGCTCTACAAGACCATTGTGTAGAATCCTTAGGATGGTCACCAGTTTAGTGGTTCATACAGAAGGATCCCTTTGTCCCAAGGGGACATGTTTGACTCGTTTATTTGTATAGCTAAACAATACATAGGTTTCCTTCTTATTACCAATGGCAAATATTAGTTCACATGAGTCTTATGGCATAGTTACTACAAAGGCTAGATTGGTTAAAGGATCTGTAAATTGATTCCTATCTTTGGGAAGATATGTAAATTGTAAATATTCAAAGTCCTTGTTTATCTTTTCTAGGTCAGCCTAGTATAGCCCTAGGTTTTCATCTTTTGCTTTCAACTGGTCCATAATCTAGTTAATGACCAAGCTTGAGTCATCACAAACTCTTCATGTTTTGAAGTATAAAGCCCGTGCAACTTGCATGCCTACATTGTAAGCTTCGTATTCAACAGCACTATTTACGACTATAAAGTTCAGTTTTGTAGAAATGGCTATAGCTACCTCTTCGGGTGAGGCCGGTAATGAAAACTTCCCTGAATGTGATGTGATTATAAGCTTGGCATGATATCATATGTTCTGATTTCAAATAACACTTGTTATGAGTTATGCGACTCTTGATTAAGAATATAAAGTTGCTTAAATTCTATCAATGACCTTGGTTGATATGAAGTAGCTCTCATGATGAATTCATGGATCATTGATTGCCTAAAACTTCAATGCTATAGCTTAAGCCCCTAGGAATCGCATCATCAAGAACATTGAAAAACATGTCATAAGTAGACTTTGTTGCAATCTTAAAATGTCAACAACATGAAAGGTGCTTAAACTAAGTTGAAATGAATCTTCGGATAATCTGATCAACAGTATCAAATTTAGAATTTCAGCAATTGCTAGTTAAGTTCAAGATTATTCAATTATATGCAATTCCATAAGGGGTATATATAGTTTACATTATCGTACTAATGCTTCTATCATGTACCTAAAATTTACTGTATTATCTACCCTTAAAGGTAGTATATTACCACATTTGCTAAAATAGGGTAATTAAATTATCTCTAATTCAACTAATTGATGACCTTGCTAAGTATCTACTGTTCAATCTTCAAAAAGTAAGATTAACTTTGTGCTTTTATGATATATAGCTCGTTGGCTTTTGGAAATATATAAAGAACATTCGAATCCATTCGAAGTCTAAAACACTCTAAAAGAACTTTATTGAAAATCATAGCTACAGTTGCGCTTTATGGATGGAAAATGTCAACATCAAGAATTAGCAGTTAAAGAGAGCCATCAACAGAATGTTCTATTGGCATCCAACAACTACTTCCTTTAGCATCATCTAACTATGTAATCAGCATTGCCTACAGATAGAGATCTAGCTGAAGAAGAAGAGCACGCAACACATGAAAACTATGAGCATAATTCTCATTCTAGGAGTTATGATACTCTTCAGTGGACAATTCAAAATGATTGAAATCTTTGCACACACATTTGAGATCCCTAGTGACGCAAGAGAGCTAGGAGAACCCTGCCTATAAACAAGATAGTTGACTGGGAGAGTTATCTTTCATGTGTGGGGAATTAAGAGAAATCACTTCAAGAAGTTCTTGAAGGGTATGTTATCGCCAAGGCACTTGGTGGACACTTGTTTGTGTGACCCCAAAAGAGATTAATAAAAACTGGTTAAATCGTAAGGAAGAGGGTGTATTTAGGAGAGGAAATAGCCCAGTTGGAAGGGTGAATCTCATTAAAAACACTATGTGCTTTACATTCTATTTTACTCTTATTGAGCTTGACTTTCTTAATTTGTTTGTTCAACGTCCCTAACATTGTGATTGAGTTCCCTTTGGTTTGCGATATTTTGCTATATCTTATACAATTAATTTTTAGTTGGTAGTTTTCAGTGCCACCCTCTTTACCCATTGTACTGCAATTTAGCTCTATTGAGACCAACAATTGGTATTAAAGCTAGTCAAAGCTCTTGTGACTTAACTGCCAAGTGAGTAAATATCAATGTCTTCCTCAAGAATGGTTGAGATAAATCAAGGAAGATATTTCTTAGACCTCCTTTATTTAGTGGATCTAAATTTGCTCACTAAGAAATTATTGATTCAAATCTAGTTTGTCGTTTAAGATTACAAGCAATGGATTATTGTTTTGAGCACTCTACTCTAAATCAAATATACTGTTGGCACTCAAGGGCTAGAAAAGCCCATTGATCGGTACACCCTGAAAGCATTGGAGAGTACGAAACAATTACAAGGCTCTTAATTCTTGATGTTGTGCTTTAGGTGCTAATACGTTTAACAGAATTTATGCTTGTGAAATTGCTAAAGAAGTATGGAATACCTTACTAATTACCTATGAAGAAAAAAGCGAAATCAAAGAATATGACTTAGCTTAATTAACTTAATTAACTTTGTGATCCTTATCTCTTAACTTCATAAATTCATATTTTTAGGTATGAGTTTTGTCCAAACCTTTTTCTTTTTTAAATTCACTAGTCCCCATAAGCTATTTTTGCTTCAATAAGTAGTAGGGTTTTCTTCAACAGATCTTTTTCTTTGACAAACTTACCTCTATTCTTTCATAACTCGTATTCTAGCGCTTATGTAGAATCGTCTATCTTTATAGCTATGTTTTAACTTTGCTTACAATATTCAATTTTACGTTGGATTGAAATAATTCCATGCAAAAATAGCCTTTTATTATGGGTGGACTAGTGATTGCTAAGAATGGCGTTACCTAATAATGTGCTTGTTGCTAAGATCGTCTATCTTTTTTTTTTTTCCAAGATCGATTACTTTTATCATGATGAGTACTCCTTTTTTTCATCAATCATGATGATTATAGCATTTTGCTTTTTTTTTTTTTAATGCTGAAGAAGTACTGGATCATGGGATTCAGGAATTACGTGCCAGTCTTTAAATTAAATACTGAGGAGTACACGAAATAATGTACTTCCAATAAGCAAAATTAGAACCTAGCTTCCATGTGCTGACAGCTTACATGTGATCATGATAATGCTTGCTAAATATATAATTCAATTCAGGCTAGAAAAGCTGCCTAAGTGCCTTGAGTCAAAGCTGAAGGGAGAACGTCGAAAGAAAGCCAGAAAAAATAAGCGTCAACATTGAACATTGGGCCCAAGCACAATAACTAGGCAACATATAACCCTAGCCTAAACTACTTTGATTGCCAACTGAGTGATTACGGACTTGTAGTCGGGCTAAGAGATTTGGATAGGTTTCCTAGGTAAGCAAAGATCTTGAGGATATAAATAAATTAAGGATAAAATCCATCTATAAAAGATATAGAATCCTAATGTGTTTTTCATGGAGAACCACTAAAGAATCAATATGAAGTGATAATCATGCTATAAAGGTAAAGATGATGATGTTAATTAAGTTAGTAGGTCACATGAGTTTCTTTTCACAATGAATTTCTCCTCGCATTGAGCATCGAAGGCTCTTAAAGAGGAGGAACAACCCTACCTTTTCTTAATGTTCATATTATAGGTTCTTTGCATGGTGGTACAAGTTTCTTAAGGTTAAAAAGAACCCCAAATTTGATCCAATGTTGAAACATTTGAGGCCACCTGTACAGACCTAAGTCAAGCATAATATCACCCAAGAGAACTGGAAAAAGGAGGGAGAAGATAGGGGCATCACAGCACATTCATCTAGAGAACCAACCTCCTCTCAATACTGCTAACTTTTAGGTAGGGGATGCCTCTAATGAAGTGAACATGACCCCCCATGGGGAACCTCTATCCTTAGATCATCCACATGTGATGGAAAAATATATAAAATTCCTACATTAATGTTATACCTCCCCAGGAGGAGGAGCTAGAGTATAGGGATTCGAAAAATAGACATCCTAGAGTAAGCTTTGAAGGTAGGAAAAGTTGAGAGACACTGTCAACGAAAGCAGAGCTAGTAAGGAGAGAGATTACGACAACAATGTTCCACGTATGTTCGGGTTTGTACAGTTGGAATTCTAAATCAAAGAAGAGCTCATCAGGAGAGATCATAAAAACAAAGTTCTATATTTGTCCGAATTCTTACAACCTTAACCAGGAAACATGGTAGAATAAATGATCAGGATTGAACTCCAAAACGTCAAGATATAAGCAGACAAGAAGTTCTTCTAGTGGTGCATCCACCTATAAAGGCACTTTTTGATTTTGAGATCTAGAAGGCTGAGCTTTCAAAAAGGATCAAGGGGTCAAAATTAGAGTCATATGATGGTAATACGGATCGATACGAACATGAAAATATCTACTTGACACAGATATCTCTAAAAATTTCTCATACAAAAGCAATACTATGTATATTTTTCCCTACAACCATTAAGGGGTAAGCATAGACCATGTTTAATAAGCTTCCTTCAGGATCCATAAGGAGCTGGGAAGAATTTTCTACTAAGTTCACCAACGATTTTGTTACACGCAAGAAGACCTGAAAATTCTACCGCAAAACTAATCAGAGAAATGGAGAATATATTATAGACTACATAAGTATGTTCAGCAAGGAAGGTCTTTCTGTTGTAGACCTAGAAGCAGATGTATCCTTAATAGCCTTGACAAACGAGGTCAGAGTCCTTCAGTATCCAATAAGGCTTGGAACGGTCATCTTCAAGCATCAAATTAAGCGTCCACAATAGTACACCATATGTCAACAAATTGTACCCCTTTTGGAGAGACCGGATCTTTACACTACGGAAATTATGATCTAATGGTTATCGAATTATTAGTCATTTACTGGTCGACATTGCGAACACTATTGAAGTAATGTTCCGTGGCTACTTTATAGGACAAACAAATAGCTCCAACCTCAAATCCCATCACAAGTTTTACAGGACAGACAGCTCAACCGAAAGGGGCGATCAAGTTACCTATCCAGGTGAGAACTCAGAAGGGAAAGACCAGATGGTTGATGGTTGACAGGTGTATTAATTTTTAGGACCCTACCTTTTCCAAGTTATCTTTACATACTCATACATGGGTGAACTAATATTCAGCTGCTTTTGGCTTAATGAATTTCCTAAATTGCCCCTTACATGACATTTATATCTTTTTCTTTTTTATTGCAATAGTGTTAGTAGAACTACTACCAATAGTAGTAGTAATACTACAATTTTTCTTGATGTGCATTCCACTTTCATAGTATCTAGGAGATCAAGATGTCTGAAGCTTCATCCCCACAATCACTTATGTAGTGGAGAGACTAATTCCACAGGACTCATATGAAATTTTGGACAACATTTTGCTGCTATGAAATCAATTTGAAACACGGTAAAAGCATTAATAAATACATGGAGTTATATTAGATAATAAATAATATTACAAACCATGTGCGACAGAATAATATTAAAGAATACTTAGGAGGCCAGAGGACCCCGTAGATAATATTCATAATAACAACAACAATGACAACAACCACAATTACAAGAACTACAGATCTTCCTTTGAGGTTATAATTATCAACATAGAAAGGATCATATTGAACATATGGCTATTTACTATTACAATATTAATACCTGTGTATCGAATCCCTATTTTCATAAAAAGGGCATCAAGGGAGGTGCGCATTACAAATTAGTCCTTGACGTTGGTGAATTCCATGAAGCGGTTCAGGGGCAACAAGGTGATTCCCATTGCAAAATACATTCATCGCTTACCTTCGAACAACAGGATATTCTTTTCCAGGAATCAACAATTTTGATTTTTCAAGGCACGATAATTGTAGGTTGTTTTGAGGAATACATCACTGCAAGAAATGTTACATCTACCCATACTTAAATTTACCTTTTTTTACACTTATATCTGTGGCAGGGTCTATTCGCCACATTTAAGCTAAGCTTGCATAGGGTATCAATGGAAAGAAATTCGTATACTTAATAAGCATGGTCGATAGTGCAGTACCCACACTTATAAGCATGGAAGCCTGCACCATCTACCATGCTTATAAGCGTAGGTAAATTCGTCTCACTTGTATCCATTGCCTGAGAAACTCCAGAGAAAAAATTCATTCTCATCATTTCCTCACTTATAAGTGTGACATTATGCATTTGATAGCTAACTTCAAATAATTTAGGCGGATATATAACTAATTTTGGTTACATAAAAGAAATTCAAAGTCAATGTATTTTAAAAATGCAAATAATTTATATTCGCTAACATATTGTAATCACAATCACACACACACACACACACACACATATATATATGTGTGTGTGTGTGTGTGTATGTGTATATATATGCATATATATATGTAAATATGTGTGTGTGTGTGTGTGTGTGTGTGTGTATATAGAC